>CM076570.1:129097014-129384009 GCA_034641835.2 Pinus albicaulis | reverse complement strand
AGGCAATTTTTCAATTCTGTGAACGCCTTCTGTTGAGGTTCTGACCAAAAGAATTTTTCTCTCGCTCTTCCCTTGGTGACTTGACTCAAGGGCCAAGTGATATGAGAGAATCCCAACACCAATCTACGGTAGAAATTAGCAAGACCCAGAAAGCTACGAAACTCTGTTATAGTGGTTGGGGCTGGCCACTCCTGAATGACTTGGATCTTGGCTGGATCCACATGCACCCCCCTTTCATCAATAATGTATCCCGGATATTGAACCTGGGTCATGCCAAACGTGCACTTCTCCAAAGTGGCACACAACTTGTGTTGCCGCAGTGTTTGGAGGACTTGTCGGATGTGATGAAGGTGCTCTTCCCAAGTCTTGCTGAAGATCAGAATGTCATCCAAGTACACCACTACGAATGAGTTGGTGAATGGCCGCAAGATGTCGTCCATCATCCTCATAGCTGAAGGTTGCGGGAACGTCGCTTAGAAAGGCATGACCGGCCATTCCGACCTCCTTAGCTTTGAAGGCGATCTTCCACACATCGAGAGGGTTCAATTGGTACACATTTGATACCCGGACTTGAGTCGATCTTACTAAAATATTTTGCACCTTGGAGTTGGTTCCAAAGGTCATCATCAGGTAGGACATGTACTATCGGACGATCTTGTTCGTAGATGGTCAATGCGGTCTCCACGTCTCCCATCCTTCTTTTGTGCCAATGGCTGCAGTCGGGCTCCACAGGCTGATCTGAACTTGGTCTGATGTGACCTTTCTGCAACAGCTCCTGAATCTGCCTCTTGATTTCATCATTTTCCAGAACAGAGCGTCGATAGATCGGTCCATTGGGTAGTGGCGCACATGGGGTCAGATCAATCGGGTGCTTGACCTGGCAGTGCAGAGGAACCCCTGTGGGTGAGGTGAAGATGTCCCCGTACTCCTCCACGACCTTATCCATTTGTTGTTGTCGTGCGGAGGGGCCCTGTCTGGAGGTCGTGGCCACAGTCTTCTTCTTGCCCTGGGGGCGGATCATCAGAAAAACGAATTTCCTGGTTTGGGAAATGAGCTTACTACATTGTTTTGCGGTAACCAAAGAGATAGTCGTAGGAGGTGGTACCTCTGGTATCCTGTACAACTTATTTCCCAAAGTAATAATAACAGCACGAGGTCGAGACTCATACACAGCATGACGCTTCCACAAGTATGGTTGTCCTAATAATACATCAGAAACATCAATAGGAGCAACATCACATAATACCTCATTCGTGAAGGGCTTGATGCTATAGGGAAGGCGGCACTGCTGGCTGACGCGGAGATCTCGTCCTTGGTGAAGCCACCCGATGGTGTATGGATGTGGGTGAGCTGTGGTCGGCAAGCCCAACCGCTTCACGGCGTCTGCAGAAATGAGGTTCTTTTGGCTCCCATTGTCGACAATGAACTGTACGGGGGAGCCCTTTACCCACATCTGGGAGTGGAAGAGACGTTCCTCCTCCTCTGGATCTTCCGGTTCCTCCTTCTGGACCTTTGTAGTGGCAACAGTGGCGTTGGGCTCCGCATCAATAATCTGTTTCCCTTTTTCATTCCCCTTTTCGGGTTCTGATTCGGAGTCAGAGCATGCATCTGACTCAGAAGCCCTCATCTCGGCCACTAGCGACTGCTTGGCCCGACACTCACTTGTGTTGTGAGTGGAGCTCTTATGGAACTCACACCACTTTCCCGTGTCCTTTTTTGGCTTTACGGTGTTGTTCTTGTCTTGTGGCTTTGATGGGTTGTCTTTAGCCGCCATGCTCTGTCCTTTGTTTTGCGGTTTGGAAGCACCTTTTCCTTGCTTTTGATTCGCGGATCCAAAGTCTCGCTTCTTCTGTTTGAATTTCTGCTCAATCTTGGCAGCATACCGGTATGCCGTACCAAGCGAGGAGATGTCGAGGAACTCCATTTCCTCCTGAATGTATCTGTGCAGACAACTGCGATACTTTAGCACCAAATGTTTCTATGAATCTTTGATACCCAACTTTGTGCGCAGGGTATGGAACAGATTCGTCAGCTCGTGCACATCTTGATCCCTTTGTTGTCGCAGCGTGGTCCATTGTATGTACTTGTCCTCATGGCTCCCCACGGGATAGTACTGTTCCTTGACGGCGTCTCGGAAAGAATTCCAAGTTGGTACGGCCGAGAACAGAGAGGGTTCTGTCTGGTCCTTGTTCTCACAGTAGGTTTCCCACCAGTCCTTAACATGGGGGGTAGCTTTGAGGAGTGCAAAAATAATCTTCTCCCAGTCTGAAAAGTCATGAAGAGAGAAATATCCTTCTAATAGATTCAACCATCTATCTACGGCATCTGCGTCTATTTGACCCTCAAATATGGGAATGTCAAAATTTACTTGTACCTTAAAGGGAGTCGCAACTCCAGAGTGGCTACTGGATGCAGATGCGCCGCCGGTGGGCAGCCGTTGAAGGATCTGAGCAAAACTCTCCATCATCGCGTTCCTTTGTTTTTCGAGGGCCTCCTCGAGCAATATTTTGATAGGATCTCCTGCTCCCTCATCTTTATTTTCGTCCCCCATGGGCATCCGTCGAGGTTTACAAGGCTGATCTTGCAAAGGTTCCAGCGGATCAAGCCCTAGCTCCTTATACCCCGACCTCGTTGGGGACATGCAAAGAAGGATCGAGAAAAAGCACACCACTCTGATACCACTAATCCAGATTTATGCAGGAATGCAACAGAATAAACACATAACCATAATAACAGAGATGTAGCGGAAATAACACTTCATTTCATTAATATCAAAGAACTGAAATTTGCTTACGGACAGAATGGAAATAAAACTAGCTAGGGCGCTGGTAGCTATCTCTGAGAAGAGATGTGGCGGCTACCAGCCTCTGAACTGAGTTACAATGAGGCTCGAGGGCCTATTTATTATTGAGAAACAATGGAGAACCCTCAGCATCACAAAAACCTAACCCTAGGAGATGAACCGCCAAAACTATGGGCCCCGTTTGGGTAAATTGGTGTTTCAACTTCCCAGGGACGTAACTTTGGCATACTATCTCCGTTTGACGCATATGGTACATCATTAGAAAGCTCTATCCGAGGACTACAGCTGTCGGGACGAATTTTATCAGAAAATTCGCTGGCGCTTTCATACCCAAAAAACGTCGTTTGGGAAAGCACTAAGCTCGGAAGTTCGGGACAGAAAAGCACTAAAAATATTAGTTATGCCGAAGCGCGGCGAAAGAGACAATGGTGGGGGGCCAAGTGGAATAGGTGGAGCAGCCTTGCTCCTTTTGAATCACTCTCCTATACTTCGCACTTCAAGACCAGATATTATGCAAGCAGTAGGAATGGTAGCAAGATTTCAGTCAAGTCCTAAACAATCCCATCTAGCAGTTGTGAAGAGAATTCTCAGATATTTGAAAGGAACGATTGATTTTTGTCTTTGGTATCCTAAGAGTTCAACTTTTATTGTGACAGCTTACTCTGGTGCTGATTGGGCCGGAAGCGTGGATGATCGAAAAAGTACCAGTGGAAATGCATTCTTTATGGGAGATTGTCTTGTATCTTGGCTCAGCAAAAAGAAATCATCTATATCCCTTTCTACAGTCGAAGCCGAATATATAGTTGTTGTTGATTGTTGTACACAAATTCTATGGATGAAGGAAGCCTTGAAGGATGTCAACATAGAAACTAAGCAACCAATTACTATTTTTTGTGACAATACTAGCGCCATCAGTCTTTCAAAGAATCCGGTGATGCACTCAAGGTCCAAACATATTCCAATCAAATACCACTTTCTCCGTGAACAAGTTGTTGAACACAATATCAGGTTGGAATACGTCAATACAAAAGAGCAAATTGCGGATATCCTTACAAAACCCCTTCCACGAGAAGCATTTGAGTATCTTCGCCAAAAGATGGGGGCCATTGCTCTTGCATCACATTAAATCAAGCAGCATGTCAAGGGTGCAGTATGCTAGGGGGAGCACTTTGGCACCCCATTGCCATTGATGTCAAAGGGGGAGAGAAGAAAAATATTGCCATCCAATGACAAAGGGGGAGATTGTTAATCCAAGTTGTCATTGATGGCAACAGGTTGATGAAGGTTGAAAGACTTAATGATAACATGGAAGATATCATTTGAAGTTCTCCTAATGACACTGCACTACCATTGAATACATGATGCTATACCTTCATGACCTTGCTGGGTACTATCATGATGACATAGATATCCTACATGATGATGCTATGACCCTATGATTGATAAGCCAAACAATGGAGAAGACAAATGAAGGAGAAGCCAAGCAATGGAGAAGGCATTCTTTCCTATGCACTTTCTGCACACAAAAATTAAGGACAGCTACAAAGAAAAAATGAATTTTTGCATCTTGGAGGCAGCCAATCGCAATGAGCCCTAGACCATCTTGAAGAGGATTTTTTCCTCTTTCTAACAAGCCCTCACTTGCCCTAAAACTCCTAGTAGTTGATGAGATACTGAATTTTTAAATTAAAAAAATATTAATTAATTGTGAGCCGACCTACACTCACACTCTCATGTCGGCCCTTTTCCCCAACAGTCACGTCCTTTCAAAGATGACAAACCACTATAAATATAAAGGTAAAATCATTTGTTTCAGTCAAGAATTTCGGTGATTATCTCAACAAATATAAGGACTGCGGCTTGGTAAAGTGTAAAGCACAGAGAAAGGGAACAGGGCCACATCTTGTGAACCCTTAAGGGAAGAACAGCCCAGCTTTCAAGCATAGCAAATGCTACAGGATTGCGGATCAATATAAAGGCTCAGTATTGTGAAACTTCAGAACAGACACATGTACCAAAGCTCGATTCATTGAAGAAGTTAATTGGCTACAGGACTTTGGATCAGTGATACATAGCTTTGGACCTATTCTCTTTGGACTATCACAGACCTGTGTTAAGGCTCAGATAACCCAAAACTTCAGACCTGTGGAAATAAGTCAACAAACAGTTCAGACTTATTATGTGATATCTGTAACACCCTTGGAGGTTCGAACCAGGCTTGTAGCTTGGTACTTGGACCAGAACTTGTTGTTGGGAAGAACTCGGACTTGTTTTGTGGAAGATCATCTCTTGTGGCTCGGATTTATGAACAGACCTACAGTTAACACCTTCCTCGAATCTGTGTTATCCTATTGAAGCTCAGACTTTTAGTGTCTAGTCAAGAACAGTTTATACCTCTTTCCAATGGGTACATTTGTAATCATATAAACAATGAGCTCGGTGTTGGACAATGAAGATATTATGAAGAATTGAAGATTAAACAGTGAAGAATTGTGTCAAGGATGTTCAAGTAAACACTATTCACATTCTCTATTAAAAGAATACAAAAGGATTGGTGTCCTTGGAGTTGGTGCTCCTAAACACAAGGTTGGTGCCTTGAGAAGATAGGGTCGAAGCCCTAGAGGTCGGAGCCTCATCTAAGTCCAAGTTGGTGCTTGGCAACAGGTTGGTGCATGATTCATTGAAGGCTTGGTGCCCTCACACATCTATTGTACTCAATTATTTGAAAAAGGACTGAAGTTCCTATTAATCCTTAATAATATTATTATTATACACCTCTCTGTTTTTTATTGTGAAGAATCTAACTAGCAAAAATTAACAATTGAAAAGAAATACTGATTCACCCCCCTCTCAGTATTTCCAACAGAAGTTGCAGTGGCAGTGGCAGAGTCATGGGCAGCTGTACAGAATGGCAGCAGCAGTGCAGAGTTGAGTGGCAGCAGGCCAAGCTTCAGCAGTACAGAACCAGTGCCCAAAATCATATAATGCATAAGTATGATTTATTGCTAGAGCACACCCTTGATGCTAAGAGGGAGTGTTGAGATTTTGTGTATTTGGGGTAGCATCAATTGTGCTCTAGGTCCCAAATTTTTTAGGAAGGACTAGAGTACACCTGATCTACAAGACCCAGAAAAGTATTTGGGAAATTTCATCTGGTTTAGGAGATATTAAATAAATTAATTATTTTAATGTATTTCCTAAGTTAAAACTTAGGGAACTTAAATAATTAAAGTGAATTTAATTAAACATGTGATGAAATTGTCTTAAGTCACACGGATCAAGCTTTCTTTTAATCTTAGCCATTGATTCAAGATCTGATCATAGTCGTTGATTTGTCAACGAGAAAAGTATAAAGGAAAGGCTTGGGTGTTGTAGAAGACACACGGAATCTAAGAGAGAAGCTAGAGATTCTGAGGCGAGTTTCTCTTAAGGAATACTCGGAAGTTGTCTATTCCAAGAGGGGGGTGGAGGCCAAAGAGGATGATCAGTCCGGTCTAGAATACACAAGGCGGGGAATCGGCTCAAGGACGGCGCGGAAAGGCGGCGGCAAGGACGGCGTGTTCCCGGCGAGGCGTCGGGGTTACGCACGGAGACCCGCCCAAGGCGGCGGTGACTACGTCACCGGTGCAGGTAACGCGGACCCTTCGAACGGCGGCCCGGAGGTTTGGAGCCGGAAGTGGCGGAGAGGCTCGGGGACGGCGCTAGGGTTTTAGGCAGTCTTGAGTTACGCGAGAAATCATTGAGGGTGTGGATCGATCTGATATCTGTCATTTTGGCCTAGATCGGCCAGTAGTTGCCAAGTCTAGGTGTTTTCTGTCGGGTTTTCCAGATCTGGAACCCAGTGTGTATTCAGAAATATTCTTAATAATAGAACCCTCCAGCAGCCAGAGACCAGTTTTCCCACATTGGGTTTTTCCAGGGACCATTTGTCCAGAAATAATTGTCACTTTATCAATGTGTGCATGTGCTTATTCTAGATCTGGATTGGTGGAGATTTGTTATGTGGTTTGCTTCGATTTTAACTTGAATTTATTCAGTTAATAACTTGCATAAGTAGGAGGAGCATAACCGGATTAACAGTAATAATTTCTGCATAAAGTGTAAGATTCAGAAATTTCTACAATGACATGATGCAACGCTATAAAAGATCAACTTTCCACAATTTCACATAAGAAAAGCAGTAAATTTCAGCCTAGTGTAGCGAAAATTCCAACGACATGCATGTGACAAAAGTAAATAACAAGAATAGCATTAAAATATCACTTACATGTAAGAAGGAGTATATCCAATCATCAACATATGTTAATAGTGAAGCTCCAAGACAAAATGAAAGAGATCCAAACATCAAAATTCATCCATTCATCCAAACTTGTCCTCCAAGAAGGATAGCGAAAATCTCACAAGAGAAAATAACCCAATCCAAGTGATGATGAGAGAATGAATCACCTCTCATCTATTTATACAATCTTCTAAGGGATTCGAATGGCCTAATTTGGACAAATAATGCCCCTAGAATAAAATAATGTGCATAATAACAATACTTTTCGTGACAAGCCCACCAAATAGCTCAATAACATAAGAATAAGTCTCTCAAGAGGGTCGAATGATCAAGAAGCTGAGTCGTTGGGCCTTTGAGGAGGTACCATGATGTAGAAATGGACTCCAAACATAGTGAACAAGGAGTTGGCCCCTTGTTTTTTGTAGCAGCAAAACTTGTAGGTTTGTTGGCTTATTAGCAAAATATACAAGAGGTACTTGTACTAATAATTTTATTAATAAAATATGATAAGATAAGATGATTGAATGATACAATGAGACCCTGCTTTTATACCTCTGCAGGTGGTCTTTCATGAACAGGCATGTCTTTTAGACATGCCTTTTCAGCTAACTAACAACTACTTAACATAATCACTATTTGATCAGTTAGTAATTATATTTATTCTATTTTATACAAATTATATTTGTTACATTGCCTCTTCCTTGAGAAGCTTTGTCCTCAAAGTTATATTGTTGGCACTTGTCTTCATCTTGCGGTTGTCATATCGGCATATGGGACCTAATTTCACTGGTACCTCAACTTGTATAAATTGTTGGTTTTATATATATACTGATAAATAATTTTAATTTTAATTAATTAAATTTAATTCCATATATATATATTTTAAAGCAATTTTATAAAAAATATTATAATATAACTTTATAAATAAAATTAAATTATAATAATTTTATAAAAAAATTTATGATTTGTTATAATTATTTTTGTTTATCTAAGTAATGGGTAAGCCAAAATCTACTCAACGCTTGGACAAGAGTCACGTCCACACGTCGTTTTTTTTCAGGGGATTTTGTCGGAGCAATTCCGGACATTGAGGTGACCCTAGAGACCATTGGATTTCTGCATTGTTGACGTACCGCTGTGCCCACTTTGCAAGGACGCCCTAAAAGCAACTCTGGATGAAACGATCTGCGACTTCTAGAAGTTTAGAAGTCTCGTTGGCGGTGTTGGGATCATATCTAATAGCAATCTCGTTGAGATAGAAACTATGGCCCACATTCTCAGAACAAAACACCTACTCTGCCCAATACCGCCATTGGTTTTCAGCAGAAATTCTCCAGAAACGAGTATTTGACTCTTGAACCTATCCTGCTCCACCGAAATCCATTCCTCTTCCCCATCATCATAAAGAACAAGATGTAGTTTATTTCTCCGATCATAAACTTCAATGAAACCTAAATACCAAGCATCATCCAGGATCCAATACAGCTGAATTCTTCTGTTAATTAACCGAGGAAATTCAGCCTCATTAATAGACACTTCATGAAATAAAACCTTCGGGCTACTGCTGCCAAATTGTTGTTTTCTTTGACGCAAATTCTTCCTCGGACTTGTACGATTTCTGCCGGAATCATTCAATTTCTGTGTTGACGTCTTTCTCCGCATTGTCGAACGTCCGCTCGGTGAAGGATTCTCCACTCTGCGCTTTGCTGAGAAATACGACCGGATTTCATTTTTATTTAAAGTTCGCAAGTTGCATCTCCGCGATGCATTTTCAGAGCCAAAACCTTTCGATCACAGGTCCTGTCCTTTCTCATCCTCTTCTACTGGCGATGTGTTTGCCACGTGGATCTCATCGTTTTTGGTTTCTGGAGTTTCATCACTGGACAACGAAGTTGAGATGGACACTGTGCCCGACCCTTCACCTTGACGGATTAAAACAACCTCAAGCGCTTCTCCTCTTTCCTTCAGTTCATCGTATGCTTGTAAAAGTCTCAGAGTGGACTCATAGAAATTAACGCGGAACCGGCTAGCAAAAAGCAAAGCAACTGTTTTGCCCACAAGATCAAAAACTGGAATCTTGGGCGACTTGCCTCCTGGCTCATACCGTATCAAAAAATCACCTCTATCTGAAACTAAGAGGGACTCCAAGGTTTTCGTCGTCGTTCGTAGTTTTGCATTCTCTTCAACGTAAATCTCCTTCAATCTTTCATATGTAAATGGATAGGCTCTGATTCCGTACTTTTTAATAAATTTCACTGCTTTCCAATCTGGCTATACTATTTGCCCATCTAGTCCTATAACAATCAAAGTTGGGCTACGTTCAATATGAAAGTGCTTCTCAAGGTTACGCTGCTTAACTTCTTCCAATGGCACAGCCAGCCAAGGCATTCCTGCAAATTACTCTTTAAAATATTCTTCCTCGTCGAAATTGGATACTAACACAATCTCGAAGGCCTCTCCTTTCTTCAGAAGCTCATTGTAAATCTCGACCAGTTGTGCATCGAACTCTTCGTCCAACGTATATGGGAAAAATAGACCCACTGTTTTGCCCACAAGTTCTATTACTGGGACCTTTTCTCCATTGTTTCTGATTAACATAACTTGTTCCAAGACTGACAGAAAACTCCGTTGGGATTCATCCAAAGGGGCATCGTGGGATTCAATCCAGTGTCGTTTGCCCACCATCCGAATCAAATTCTCTCTGCCCGTCAGCATCTTCGGTTGGATTTTGGAAATACCAAACTGGTTATGTTTATCAATTGAGGATACTTCATTATTTCATCCTTATTATGGATTTCTGCATATCTTTTTAAACATGATGTAACTTTTCGAAACAAATATTCTTGGTCTCCAACAGAAGAAACAGCAGCTAGTGTCTGTTCTTCGTAATTTTCTTTCAAAATTGAAGATGAGATACTTTTTTGTTCCTTATTACAAGTCTCAGCAGCTTCTGGTTCTGTAACAGTGGCTTCAGCTATGTCTGTTTCTTCACGTTCTTGATTGGTATATTTTTCATATTCATCATTGTTTTCAACATCTTCTTCTTTGTTATGAATTTCTTCATAAATTTTCTTAAGACGGGTTGTAATATTTGCCCATGAATTTTCTAATCGCTGAAATACTTCTTGAATTTTATTAATTTTCTCACTTTCTTCAGGATCTTCCCGTAACGGCATATTGTGTGGTAAACAATGTTCATAGGCTCGTACACTATGTTCATAGGCTTGTAAGACTATATTGTGTGACATGGCTTCGATGGCTTCGATATGGCTCTGATACCACTGTAGCAGCGAAACTTGTAGGTTTGTTGGCTTAATAGCAAAATACACAGGAGGTACTTGTAGTAATAATTTTATTAATAAATTATGATAAGATAAGATGATTGAATGATACAATGAGGCCCTGCTTTTATACCTATGCAGGTGGCCTTTCACGAACAGGCATGTCTTTTAGACATGCCTTTTCAGCTAACTAACAACTACTTAACATAATCACTATTTGATCAGTTAGTAATTATATTTATTCTATTTTATACAAATTATATTTGTTACATTTTCCAAGCAAGAACCTGTGGTTCTCCCAAGTAGGTGTGGGGGGACAAGGATATCCTCATGGGTCTCCAAGTGGATCGAAAATGCATGTAGACCATCTGTAAGGTCTAAGATGATGATAAAATCCCTCCCTCTGCAACGGGAGACCTCCTCTGGACCCTAGAACATCTACAAAGTGTATGGTGCAAGTGTGGAGCCGATTAGGCATGGTGAACCAAGTGCATCATCCTCATCCAAAAGGTGGAACACAAGCAATCGATGAGTGGTGTTGGTGATCCATGAAGTACTCTTTGTTATGGTGGAGGCCCATGGCTCTCAATGCTCACTCTACAAGTGCCAATGTGACCCTCGGGGGGGCTATGGCCCTCTGGGGGGCTAGGACCCCGTATAGGGAGACCAAGCCCCAAATGGAAACCCACCTGCAATCTTGCATAAGATCCAATGCATTCCCTTACCCTCTAATATAACAAGTCATTAGAATAATCAAGTAAAAGAGCTTACAAATCATGGAACCAATGGGCCACTTCATGGTGGCATTCCCTTCCATAGTGGGCTTTGGCATGTACAAGTGTCTCCAAGCTCAATAGGGGGGTTAATCAAGGACCCTATTAGGTTGTTTCAACCTCTAATGGGGGTGACATGTCCATGGTAAATCCCTCAAATGGTAGGTGGAAAATGATATAGTAATGAAACGGAATGGGGATCAGGGGGAATTATCCAGACCACATGTCATGGTACAAGGGTAGCAATAATAAGGGAAGCCCACACCTAGGTATATGAGTGTAGGAGGGAGAAAATCGTGGTACATGAGTTACCCCGGCATTTGTTTTTTTCCACCCTTCTTCATATGCCTTTTGCCTTTGATTGATTTTTCGTCATAACTGCTCTGGGCTCCAGAGGATGAGAGCATGATGTGTAATATGTAACAGTGGATACCCCTTTTAGGTGGGGTAGTTTATTGCCCACCAGGGGTTGGTACAAATCATGGGTTCCTTAATGATGGAGTGGGCTCATCTAGGGCCCATAGGAACCAGGGTGATGGCCATGGGTAGGGGCAAAGCTCATGTTTGGCTTTTGTCCACGTGCTAAATTTGTATGTCCCAACCATCTTTTGCATTTTGTGGTACATTTCCTGTTGAGAGTGGTACCCGGATCCCATATGAAGCATTGGGCTGAACCATGCTCCATGCCACCAAAGTATAAATGGATCCCTCAATACTTGGATCCCAAACAAACCTTCGATCAATCTTGTCATCAATAGATCTGCCTGAATCCCAATGCCACCTTAAGACCTTGGACCTTTGGGTTATGATACCACCTTGGCGCTCCATCATTGTTCATGCCTGGGGACTCATGCTGTGTTATGCCCCCAGCTAAAAACATCCTCCTAAGAGTCATCCCATCAATAGAATACCAACTCATAATCTCTCGCCAATCCATCCCGTGGGAAGGATCAAATGCATGAATACGTGCACATGGGACAAATCTATTATGTTGATGCTGCTCAATGTCTAACTCATGATGGTCTGCCCAGTCAACCAACACGATCTTCATAGAAAAAATTTCCCCTCTCCCTCCAATGTATAGAGGTGGGTTGGTAGTGTTGCAAGCCCTATCTATGTACTCCTAGCGAGGCCTGCTCTAGAACTCCCAAATGTACCCTTCTTGCTGCCTTGAACCTAAGTCGTCCTTCAACGCTAGATAGCTTGCTCGTTGACTCAGCACACTTCATTCTGAGCTCATCAATTTTACTGTCTTGATGCAAGATAGTGCCTCAGACTATCTGGATCTTCAACTTCAACACGCCATAAGATCAATCCTGAACTACTAAATCTTCTCCTGGCAACTACTTCCTGACAATACTGTAGCCCTATTGGCTTCCTCTGCGTCTATTTGCACCTCATCAATGGGTGGACCCAAAGATAGATGCTCAACCACTTCCACCATGTCTCCAACTTGAGCCTTCAACTGGCTCACTAAATATGGCTCATCATGCACACTGTGCATATCATCCTCCTCATCTGATTCGCGCTCCTCTTAAGTGTTTTCCATGCTTGATACTCATTAGAGGCTCATCCTTCAAATCCTGAGTGCCTTCTTCACAAATGGGAATGGTCGGCTGGTCACTAGGAGTTTCATTTATCTTCTCTTCCTTATGATGTCCACTTTCAGCCTGTTGAAATATGGGCAGCTATGGGATGAATTTCCCATAAGAACCCAACTGCCCCAACATAAGCCCCAAGGAAGAATCCAAATTGGTCAAAGAAGATATATTTAATATTACGAGCAATTTTTGAATTTGAGTATTTTGTATTTTCCCTCCAAATTAATAAGTCAACCTCAAATGAAGGGCCTCATTGGGCACCCCATCAAATTGTATATAAAGAGAGCCCCTGCGATTCATTTGAAACAGAGTATCAAATAATCTTCTAAAAGGCTCGCATTCCAGAAGTTTGCATTCTATTTGTGGCTCATAGTTATCATTCTCTGGCTCGTATGGTTATCCTTTTGGCTCGCTATCTATTTTGTGCATTGTTATATTCACTGTGGCTTGCGCTTTCTTATAGTGGCTCAAACTTATGTGTTAAAATTTGGATACCAGAGGACAAGTGGTTCCCTAATGCTTTGATCTTTGGCCTAGGGGAAAGTTTCCAAATGTATTTAACTTTTTCTCCTAAAGTGACTTTATAAGTGGTAAAGACAAATCTAATTTAAAAGTGACTTTATAAGTGATAAAGTTACTAAGTCTAATTTTGAAGTGACTTTAATAAAGTCAATGTGAAATTAGAAAGGGAAAAGTGACTTTGGAAATAAAAGGCTAAGAGGGTCTTTATTAAAGTGGGGTGAATTAAAAAATAGAAAGTGAGAATTAAATGCACATTTAATCTTAGCCCTAGATCTAAAGCTATCTCAGCCATTGGATTTAGGGATTCCCCAAAAATCACTTAGGGTTAGGTTAAAGGAGGAAAAGAAGAGAAAAGATCATTGAGTCTTTCATGAGCAGATTAAGAGAGGAAGAGAAGAAAGCAAGGAGATTTTCTGAGCGTGAGAACTTGAAAGAGGGCAGCTAGTAAACTTCAGCAAATCCATACAGCAACTTAGAGGCACATTTCCCAAGGCAGAAATCCGTACAGCAGGAGGTTGGCACACTTTTCGAGAAAGGAAGCACAGATTTCAAGGATTTCGTACAGTAGCTTCAACATGGATTCCAAGGTAGATTATGGGCTCGAAAAATGAGGAGCATTGTTGTTTTCCGACACAGATTTCGAGGAAATTCGTACAACAATAACAGCATTGTTTTCGAGGCAGTTTAAGGCATGGGTTTCAAGGAGAAAGTATAGTTATACTTTCTGTACAATCTGTATAGTTGTACGGTCGTACTGCTACATTTTGGGCACGCAAATTGAGGGTGGTAGTTCAACATTTAATGCTGTAAAAAATGTTGTAAATTTTCTGTTTTGTAAGTTTGCTATTTGGCACATTTTCCGAGGCATGTGCAAGCACGGAAATTGAGATAAGTACATTTTTGTGGTTGTTGGAATTTTTACTGTATATTTCAGTTCTCTGTAAAAGCAATATTCAAAAATAAAGAGGAGCTTCCGAACTGGTTTTCCCCAAGAGTTGTAGGGGGGGGTTTTTCCAGGGTCATGTTGACCAAAAATCAGCATGTCATTTTCTGTGTGTGTGGCTGAAATTATTTCTGAGTTTTATTACGCATTTTCCAGCACTTTGAAATTTCCAGAATTTGTGTTTTCAGAAATATTTATTATTTCCAGCTTGTTGAATGTATGTTAATGGGAATGGGCATTTAACTACATGGGAGTAATAAGGAGAAACTAATAACTGGGGTTGGGTCAAAATTTTTACATGGTATCAAAGCTTGGTTGGCTGAAAAGTGCAGTTTGGGACAGCAAGTGAGAAATTACAGCAAGCTTATATTTCACACAGAAAACTAAACCTTTACCACAGCATTGAAATTTTCAGTTTGTTAGGACAGCAAGCATGTCTTTGGGCTTGAGGGTGGAGGATAGGTTGGATGGGCATAGCAACTACAATACATGGAAGGAGAGAATCCAAAGCATCTTTGAGGAGGCAGAAGTCTGGGGCATAATGGTACATACCCAACAGCACCCAGTAGCAGTGCCTACTGACACTGTTCAGTTGGCTGAGTTTAATAAGAAGAATGCCAAGGGAAAGAGACTGATTCTGGATGGAATTAAAGACCGTGTCATTTCTCATGTGAGAGGAAACAGACTTGCACATGAAATGTGGACAGCCTTGACCAATCTCTACCAGAGTACCAATGAAAACAGGAAAATGGTCCTAAGGGAGAAGCAAAGGCCATTAAGATGGCAAAGACTGATAGTGTTACTGCATACCTCACAAAGATCACTAATGTGAGAGATGAGTTGGCAGTTGTTGGAGAGGCCATTTCACCCACTGAATTGGTGCGAATTACAGTGAATGGTCTTCCCAATACATGGCTGAATTTTGCAAATGGGATTGTTGCACGAGAGACCCTTCCCACTTGGGAGAGGTTGTGGGATGATTGCATTCAGAATGAAATCAGAAAGAACCATCTCGGGGCAGCCAAATCAGTTGAGGAGGATGACGATGTAGCATTGTTAGCAAGGGGCAAGAAGGGCAAGGGAAAGAAGCAAGCTTCCACAAGCAGTGGTGGGGGAAAAAGCAAAGGTAAATGTAAGCAGCATGTGAACAAGGAGAAGGACTATTCAGCAGAGATAGAGGACTTTTCGGAGAGCTCTGACCGGGAGTTTGGGTTCATTGCTTGTGAGTCCACTAGTGCAGGATCACCTGCCACAGAGGTTGAGAGGGAGTGTGCATTTCCCTCCACTAGCCGAGCATCTTCAGGTATTTGGTATGTTGACAGTGGGGCTTCACGTCATATGATAGGAGTCTGTGAGTACTTCTCGGAGCTTTTAGAGAGTAACACTGTATAGAGGTAGTACTCGGAGACGACAACATTGTTAGAACAATCGGTGTGGAGACATTAACATTTGATAGGGAACCCAAACCTCCCTTGAAAGTGCCGGATGTTCTATATGTGCCAGGGTGAGGAAGAACCTTATATCCATCTCAGCATTGGAGGACAGAGGGTATGAGGTGTTGTTTAGGAGAGGACAGGTGCTTATATATCCCAGGGGCGCTCCAGTTGATTCAACTAGAGTGATTGGTGTATGCCATGCCAAGGTGTACAAGTTTTCATTTCAGCCCCTTATGGCATTGAGCAGTAGTATCGGCAGCAGAGCTAGCAGTTCAGAGCTGTGCGAGATTTGGCACCGCAGGATGGGGCACATGTATCATGGGGCCTTGAGGACATTGCGGGAGATCACTACGGGTGTGCCAGATTTTAGTTCAGATCACATTGACACATGCAGAGGATGTGCTATGGGGAAGTTTGCCAAGTCCCCTTTTCCCAGCAGTGACAGCAGATCGACTGGGATTCTTGATTTGATTCATACCGATGTGAGTGGTTGGATGTCTCATGTTTCCTTGAGTGGATATGAGTACTATGTTTTATTCAGTGATGATCACTCCAGGAAGACCTGGATTTATTTCTTGAAGACCAAGAGTGAGGTCTTCAAGCACTTTCAGGAGTTCAGAGCTCTTGTGGAGACTCAGACAAGTCGAAAGATCAAGTCCCTCGAATCGTACATTGGAGGGGAGTACACCCTTGGTGAGTTTGATGATTATTGTGCGGAGGCAGGCATCAGGAGGGAGTTGACGGGTCCTTGCAACCCCCAACAGAACGGGGTTGCAGAGAGGAGGAACAGATCCGTCGTTGGGGTTGCCAAAGCCATGCTACATGATCAGGGGTTATCGTTGTTTATGTGGGCAAAGGCCTGCAACACTATTGTATATTTGCAGAACAGGAGTCCACATTGTGTCGTGGGGCATGTGACTCCGAAGGAGGCTTTTTCTGGGAAGAAGCTTGATGTTGGTCACTTCTGTATCTTTGGGTGTATTGCATACTCCTATGTAACCAAGGAGAAGAGGACCAAGCTAGAGCCCACCACAGAGAAGGGTATCTTTGTGGGCTACAGTGAGACCTCGAAAGCCTTTTGGATTTATATTCCTGCATGGAGGAGAGTTGTTGTCAGGCGGGATGTGAAGTTCAAGGAGGACAGGGCTTTCAAGAGGTCACGAGAGTTAGAGTATCTGGATTCACCAGACCCTCAATAACAACTGAGTCAGTCACAGGGATCCAGTGGACAGGGATTAGGAGGTACATCGAATACAGTGTCAGGTCCATCAGTAAGCAGTGGCTCGCAGAGTCAGAGGGGTGGTGCTTCAGGCAACATGCAGAGCAGTCCGCAGAGCAGTTCACTAGGTAGTCCATTGATGGACAGTTCACACGATACTTCAACATCTACAGGTATAGGTTCAGGCAGGAGGACAGCAGACAAACATTCAGGAGTTCAGGCTTCTGATGAGGATGAGGAGCTTCACTCTCCAGTGGTTTAAGTGTGCTCAGGGAAGAGGAAGCCCAAGTGACTTCAGGATACCTTGAGAGAGGCCACATCTGTTGATAGACCGAAGAGACCGGTCAGAGAGAGCAGACCACCTGAGCAGTTCTGTAGCTATATGGCAATGGTTGCGAGCATCGTTGACTTCGAGCCTTCTAGCTATGAGGAGGCAGCTAGCCAGCAGGTCTAGAGAGAGGCCATGCAGGAGGAGTATTCTTCTATCATGAAGAATGATGTTTGGGAGGTGGTGTTGAGGCCTAAGGGCAAATCCGTGGTTACTTCCAGATGGCTTTACAACATAAAGCACGCTGCAGATGGCAGCGTCGAGAAGTTCAAGGCAAGGTTTGTGGCTAGAGGGTACTCCCAGGTAGAGGGAGTAGACTATGAGGAGACCTTCGCTCCCATGGCTCGATATACTTCCATTCGCTCCATTATATCGATAGCAGTAGAGATGGGCTGGAAGATCCACCAGATGGATGTGAAGATCGCATTTCTCAATGGCTTCATACAGGAGGAGGTGTACATTGAGCAGCCGCAGGGCTTTGAGGTGCATGGGAAGGAGTCCCGTGTATGCAGACTGAAGAAGGCACTTTATGGCCTGAAGCAAGCTCCTAGAGCTTGGTACTCCAAGATTGATACGTACTTGCAGGAGATGGGTTTCACAAAGAGTGATGCAGATCCGAAAATATACTTTATTGTGATAGGTGAGGAGCCTCTCATTCTGGTGTTGTATGTGGATTACTTGGTCATTACGGGTGCAGAGAGACTCATAGAGGGCTACAAGAGAGATCTTGCTTCAGAGTTCGAGATGAAGGACATTGGCTTGATGCATTACTTTTTGGGTTTGGAGGTGTGGCAAGAGAAGGGGCATTTCTTCCTAGGACAGGGGAAGTATATTGTGGACATCCTTAGCAGATTTCACATGGAGGATTGTCAACCCATGTCGACACCTATGATCACTAACTGGAAGAAGCTTCACGCTTCAGATTCCGAGTTGGTGGATCCCACATTGTATAGACAGTTGATTGGTCCTTGATGTATTTGGTCAACACTAGACCAGATATATGTTTTGCAGTCAATACGATGAGCCAGTTCATGTGTGAGCCTAGGAGAGTGCACTGGGTTGCTGCAAAACACATTTTGCGATACTTGCAGGGGGCAGTGGATTATGGTCTGGATTATAGACAGGGAGATGGACTGAGAATGGCAGGGTACACAAATTCTGATTGGGCAGGTTGTGCTTTTGATAGGAAGAGCACTTCAGGGTGTTGTTTTGGGTTGGGTTCGGCAGTTGTGTCATGGTTCAGCCGAAAGCAGCAGTCAGTAGCATTGAGTTCAGCAGATGCAGAGTACATGGCAGCCAGTCTAGCTAGTTGTGAGGCCATATGGCTTCGCAAGATGTTGTGTGGCCTATTTGGTCAACCATTGAGACCTTCAGTGATTTACTGTGATAATCAGAGTTGCATTAAACTCACAGAGAATCCAGTATTTCATGACAGGTCAAAGCATATCGGAATCAGATATCATTTCATCAGAGACTATGTTCAGAAGGGAGCTGTGAAGCTTGAGTATATTCCCACAGATGAGTAGGTAGCGTATATATTCACCAAAGCCTTACCACGAGGCAAGCATGTCTACTTCAGAGACAAGATGGGTGTGGTGAGGAACACTTTCCTCGGTAAGAGGGAGTGTTAAAATTTGTATATCAGAGGACAAGTGTTTCCCTAAGGATTTGATCTTTGGCCTAATTTTAAAGTGACTTTAATTAAGTCAATGTGAAATTAGAAAGTGAAAAGTGACTTTGGAAATAAAAGGCTAAGAGGGTCTTTATTAAAGTGGGGTGATTTAAAAAATAGAAAGTGAGAATTAAATGCACATTTAATCTCAACCCTAGATCTAAAGCTATCTCAGCCATTGGATTTAGGGATTCCCCAAACATCACTTAGGGTTAGGTTAAAGGAGGAAAAGAAGAGAAAAGATCATTAAGTCTTTCATGAGCAGATTGAGAGAGGAGGAGAAGAAAGCAAGGAGATTTTCTAAGCGTGAGAACTTGAAGGAGGGTAGCTAGTAAACTTTAGCAAATATGTATAGCAGCTTAGAGGCACATTTCCCAAGGCAGAAATCCGTACAGCAAGAGGTTGGCACACTTTTCGAGAAAGGAGGCACAGATTTGAAGGATTTCGTACAGCAGCTTCAGCATGCATTCCAAGGCAGATTTTGGGCTCGAAAAACGAGGAGCACTGCTATTTTCCGGCACAGATTTCGAGGAAATCCATACAGCAGTAACAGCATTGTTTTCGAGGCAGTTTGAGGCACAAGTTTCGAGGAGGAAGTACAGCTATACTTTTCGTATAGTCGTACTATCATACTACTATATTATGGGCACGCAAATCGAGGGTAGTAGTTCAACATTTAATGCTATAATAAATGCTGTGAATTTTCTATTTTGTAAGTTTGTTGTTTGGCACGTTTTCCGAGGCGATGTGCAAGCACGAAAATCGAGATAAGTACATTTTTGTGGTTGCTGGAATTTTTACTATATATTTCAGTTCTCTGTAAAAGCAATATTCAGAAATAAAAAGGAGCTTTCGAGCTGGTTTTCCCCAAGAGTTGTAGGAGGTTTTTCCAGGGTCATGTCGACCAAAAATCAGCGTGTCATTTTCTGTGTGTGGCTGAAATTAATTCTAAGTTTTATTTCTGCATTTTCCAACACTTTGAAATTTCCAAAATTTGTGTTTTCAGAAATATTTATTATTTCCAGCTTGTTGAATGTATGTTTATGGGAATGGGTATTTAACTACATGGGAGTAATAAGGAGAAACTGATAACCAGGGTTGGGTCAAAATTTCTACATTATGATGATTGTGGCTTATATCTATCCTTGGTGGTTCATATATATCTTCTTTACGGTTCGCAGATCTTCCTTATGGCTCGTATACCCTCTCTGTGTGGCACACTTCATGTACAGTAACTCACTTATGTAGATCGCACTCTTACAGTGGCTCAGATTTTGTCAAGGCTCACATCCCCTTGCATATACACTTTGTATCATGGCTCGCTTTTCTATAATTTATAGGAATCACATCTATACATTTTGGTGGTTCGCTCTAAGACTCAGTCTAACTATGGCATCGCATCGTTCAATGGCATCACACTTGGTATGGTATGGCTTCGCACTGTGGCATCGCATTGTTCAGTGGCATCACACTGTAGAAATGTGACAACGGTTGGCAGAAGAAATATGGCTCCTCTATAGAAATGTGACCCCACAAGAAGAAGAGCATGGCCTCCTCAAGGAACTCAGCCTCGACAATGAAAATTTACTTCCTTAATGAATTTGACCCTCATAGAATTAATTCGACCTCCCAATAAAACTCAACTTCCCCACTGAACTCAGCCTCCACAAATTAAACTCGGCTACTTCAATAAAAATTTGCTTTCACAAATCAATTGGTATCCAGACAATAAATTTGGTTTCCCTCTAAAATTCGGCTGTCACAGATGTATTTGGCCTCCACCATTTAATTCAGCTTTCCAAGATAAATTCAACCTCCTTAAGGAAATTTGGCCTTCCCAAAGAATGAACTCAACCTCTACTAAAGTCGGTCTCTTCTGGCAAAATATATCTCTCCTTCCACGTTGAGCACCTGTGATGAATCTCAATGATTCCTTCTTGACTAGCTAGGCTGGATGTGTCTCACCACTGAAATTAATCCTCACTATGGTTTTCCCCCTTTACTCAAAAGCTCCAACAGCTCACCAAAATCATTTAGAAAAATAATCAATGCCTCCTCAAAAGTGGGCTCCAATTCTCTTTTTATCATTAGAATACCAAGGGTCATCAGAATACCAGGGGTCGATACATGGGTCATTTGCTCAACAAAATAACACTTTATTTTAATTTGATTACTCAAATGACATTAAATAACTAAATTAATTGATCCGCTTCTTCCAACTATAGCCCACAGGAATCGCCCATGGGGCATAGAATAGATGGTGATGGGGTGTACTGTTAAAGGCACTTTCTAATGTGAAGGTCACCGATTCGAAACTCCGTGGGAAAAAATACGACCATGTGAAGGGTTGATGTGGCCCAGGCCAAATGCAATCCCCGAATAATTTTGACAACTTAGATACCCCTGGGTGGCAGTTTCTCAAGACAAAGGTTAAGCATGCAGTCATATCAGGACTCACACCACTTAGCAAACAAAAAAAACACTATAGCCTATAGGAATCAAATAGGCTACTAAGTCGAACTCCTGTAGCCATTACTAGAAAAGGGATATGACAGTCCTCCCTTCCCAAGATTGCTTGCCCTCAAGCAACTGCAACTTAGGATGTTACAAAATCTTATCTCCCTCCAACGTGGCATCCTCTACTGGCAAGTGTCTCCACCTCATAAGATATTCCTTTATTACGCTACTCCTTAACTTCCTTTCGCTGACATCCAAAACCTCCTCATCCAGTGGGGGTTGCTCGACTGAAATAACCACTTGTTGTTTTGATAACTTCTTGAGGCAAGAAATAACCACTTGTTGTTTTGATGCCTTCTTGAGGCAAGATATATGGAAAACATTATGGATCTTGTTTCCCTTTTGAAACTTAAGCTCATAAGCCACTTCCCAACTCTCATTATTACCTTGTAGGTACCATAAAAATGTGGTTTCAATTTTTTTGCACTACTTTCTTTAGTGAAGATTGTATGTATAGTTGTAACCTCAAAAAAATCAAGTCTCCTTCCTCAAAGTTGTGCTCAACCCTATGTCTATCTGCATACATCTTTTGTTGATTCTAGGCAACTTGTAAGTCTTCCTTAAGAGCATTGAGGACATCTTGGCTCTCATGTATCCAATCTTTGGCCTTGGGGGCTCTACTATCCCCAAAAGCCAACTCCACAAATAGGGGAGCATCATAGCCATACAATGCTCAAAAGGGTGTCAGACCAATGGACACATGGTAAGTGGTGTTGTAGCAAATGAAACCACTTAGTCCAAGCCTTCTACTACCCTGACACATAGTTACATAGATACCCCTCAACCCATTTGTTCACAATCTCAGTCTGACCATCCATTTGAGGGTGATAATTGGTACTAGGAGTCAACTCTATGCCAACTAACTTGAACAACTCCTACCAAAACACACTAAGAAACATATTTTCCTTATTACTGACAATGTGTTTAGGTAGTCCATGAAGTCTAAACACCTCCTTGAAAAAAAACTCTACCACATGTGTTGCCTTATACTCTGATGAAATCGCAAAGAAGTGTGCGAATTTGGTCACCAATCAATAACTACATAAATATAATCTCTACCCTGCACCTTCGAAAGATTTGTGATGAAATCCATGGACACACTCTCCCACTTCTACTTTGGAATGGGAAAAGGCTGCAACAAACTTGCGAGACGAGTATGCTCTGACTTGTTCCGCTAATAATTCATACACTCCCTCACATGTCTAAGTATATCATCCTTAAGGTCATTCCAAGAGAACCTCTCTATGATTTGTTTGTAAGTTTTGAAATACCTAGGGTGCCCTGCTAATGGTGAGTCACGAATAGCTCTCATAATCTTCTCCTTGAGTGTGGACTCAGGGACTAAGTAGATCCTGTCTTTGTAGAAGATAATACCATCCACCATTTTGTACCCATCTCCCTAAATGTGTCCATCCATCAACTTGCAAGAAAACTTATTCTTGGAATACTCCACCAACAAGTGTGATTTCCAATTAGCTAAAATGTTCATAAGAGAGCATTCTGCCAGTCTCCTAGAAAGGGCATCTGCAACAATATTCTTCTTTCCCTTCATATACTCAATGTCGAAGTCATAAGCTTGTATCTTGTTGACCCACTTCTACTGTCTGTCTTTCAAATCCTTTTGCTCCAAGAAATATCGTAAACTATTGTGGTCAATTGTAACCATAAATCTACCACATACCTTGAACTTTGTCGTGGCATGCATAATGGCAAGCATCTCCTTGTCATAGATGGACTACATCCTCTCTTTCTCCCTGAGCTTCCAACTCTCAAATGTTAACGGATGTTTGTTTTGCATCAAATGGCCCATATACCTACTCCCAAAGCATCACACTCAAGCATAGAGGGATGAGTGAAATTAGGAAGTGCCAAAATTGAACATGTTCTCATCACCTCCTTGAACTTGTCGAATGCCTATTGAGGTCCCTCTATCCACCTAAAAGCCCCTTTCTTCATCAAATCTATTAAGAGTGCACCCAACTATGACAACCCCTTAACAAAGGGCCTGTAGTAGTTGCATAAACCCATGATTCCTCATAGTTCTATAAGGGTCCTCGGTGTTGGCCAATCTAATATGGCATGGATCTTCTCCTGATGCACCTGTACACCCTACACATTTATCACATGGCCCAAATACAGGATCTTTGTCATGTCAAATTCACATTTTGACTCCTTAGCAGATACAGACTACTTTATGATACCCAGCATCTCATCCAGATGTCTCAAGTGATCCTCCCATGTCCGACTATATATAAGAAGATCATCAAAGAAGACCAGTAGAAATTTATCCAACTGCTTGTTGAAAATGTGATTCATGCATGACTGAAAAGTGGCAAGTGTGTTGGTCAACCCAAATGGAATGACCAAGAACTCATAGTGCCCATAGTGACATCGGAAGGCATCCTTGTGTACATCCTTTTCCCTGGCCCTGATTTGATGATACCCTGATCGAAGATCAATCTTCAAAAATCATACTACCCCATGCAACTCGTCCAACAACTCATCAATCCTGGGAAAAGGACACCGATTTTTAATTGTCCTCTTATTCAAAGCCTAATATTCGATGCACATCCTCATGATTCCATCCTTCTTCTTGACCAGCACAATTGAAGAAGCGGATGGACTGGAACTAGGTCTAAAGTGCCCCATCTCTAATAACTCCTTGATGGCCTTTTCTATTTCATCCTTGAACTTCTTCGAGTGCATGTATGGAGTAGTTATTATTGGTTTGGCCTCCTCTTCTAACTCAATAGTATGCTCAAAGCCCATGTCAGAAGGTCTCCTTAGTGGAATATTGTTGAAGACCTTGTCATGTTTGCCCAACAATGACTGAATATCTACATGATAATGTCAACTGTTATCTAAAGGTTTTTGTGATGTAACCAAACATTCTGCTACCCAACATATGTCACCATGCCTGAATATGCTCTCCATCTGCTTGGCTATAACAACCCTAGGAGCATAATTGTACATGCCCCTCAAAACTACATGTTGGAAACCAGGATAATAGTGAGAGGGGGTGTGAATCAGTATCATGACCAATTTTAACAATTAATAACAATATTTAAACATTCAACAATTTACCATATAAGCAACTCATAACTCACATAGCAACACCATAAGCAACACACACATATGAAAAACATAGACACCAGATGTACGTGGAAACCCATAAAGGGAGAAAACCACCAATGTTCTTTTTAGTTCTTTATGCAAATGCAAGCTCCACCTGTTATTACATTATGTTTATTGGCATCAGCCAGAAGGAAGCAACCACTCCCTGATTTGCAAGCACCCACTTCCAGGAGGCACCAACCCCCAATTGTTTTATAGGCACCGACCTATAGGAAGCACCAACTCCCATTGTTCTGTTTTGTTGGAAGCAACCAGCAAGAAGCTCCAACTCCCTGATTTGCAAGCAACCACTTGCAAGAAGCAATGACCCCCCAAGTTTTTTTTCGAGCACCCACCTGAAGGAAGCACTGACTCCCTAATGTGCAAGCACCAACCTGCAGTACCTAGCAGATCCCTTTTTCATAACATTTTCAGACTCATATCCACAGGTACTCTATCACTTCAATCTTCAGTATTGTATTTGTTGCTCTCACTTCTTCAATTATTAACCACCAGATATTTCACTGTACAACCAGCATCCTCAGAATATCATTCTTTCTGATTTCAGCTCTGCCTCTACTCTGCAACTCTCCTTTCACACCCAGATCTATTCACAACTTCTTCAGATCTACTCAGCTACACTTTCCTCACATTCAAATTTGATCACAGCTTTTCAGATTTGCTTAATAATTCTTCTATAACCTCGGATCTTATATCAGCACACAAATTTGCTCCCCTTTTTTTATTCTTCACTACACCTCAAATTAGAATCTTCAACTTATACCTATTTCCTCTTCTACGTCCCTCTCAATCAACTGTCCTTTTGCCTTCACACCATTAGAAGTCAAATTGTTTCAGGTTCACGCCATTTGAAATTCATTGGTCTCTAGGTTTCTCCAATGAGATAATGTGAATCAACAGCACTAGTTCCCCATATTCACACTACATTAGCTTCAGTTTTTATCTTTCCTCAGTATGGCCTTATCACTCTCAGCCCTTTTGCCAAATCAACTCTCCATTGGAACTGCATATTTTCTTTCACAGCCTCGGCGTTAATCTCCTACAAATCTGCCTTTATTTTTTTCTCATTTTAGCACTCTATCTTGGCCTCAAATTTCCAATGGGATCACCAACCATTTTCAATCAAATGCATTGTCTTTTATAGCTTTTGTGCCCAAATCACCACGGGCATTAGACCATAGTTTTTACCCTTGATAAAATCCTTTTATTGACTGTATCAATTTGACTTAGTCCACACAACCATATCAGTAAACTTTGCATTTAATTGTCTTTAACTAAATTTGGTGCTCAAACGCCAAATTCACTGCAGTTTGCTGAAAATTCGCTGCAACATTGAATTTCGTAACCCCTTTTTCATCAGCTCTTTTTTCTCATAACCATGGGTTGGACCAATAGCTTGTTAATTTTCCATTGCCCTATGTTTTTTCAATTACTTTAGCCCAATTCACTTCTTCAATAAGCAATATTTTCAACAATATTTAATTCTTCCAATTCTCAATAGTAACTGAAGATAGAACAGTAAATGCAATAACAATAGGAGACAATCAAAACATCAACAAGAGACACCAAATTGGTCAAATACCAGGGAAAAACCCCACAAGGGGGAAAACCCTTTGAAATTCTTCTTCTATTAGATTGTCTTCAAATGTTCAGCAGAGAGTATAATGAGCCAAATTCAATAATGAAAGTCAAAGTCAAAGTCTTGACTTGTCCAACAAATCAACCAGCCAATGATAAAATAGTCAAATCTGGTCAACTGTCATAAATCTGAAATTCTGTCCAAGTCAACAGCAATCAAAGTGTGCCCTAACCACTCCACAAAGTCAATGGTCAACCCTTCCAATCAGCTCAGTCAAATCAGAAATAAATGTGGCCACAAGTGTTGGTCAAAGTCAGCCCAAATAATCTTGAATACTTAGTCAAAAGAGAGAGAAATTCTGCAATCAATCCCTGCGATCAAATCTGAAGTCAACGCCAGTCAAACAGCCCATATCACCTCGGTTTTTGTGCCAGTCAACTCAGCCTCAAGAAATCAGAATTTTCCCAGTGAAAGCATGTCAAATGATGAAGTCAAACTCGGTCAAATGCGAGAAACTTCTGTGGTCAAAGTCTACAATTTTTCCTGTGGTTAACCCAAGTCAAACAGCTCCAAATGACTTGGTTTTTGTGCCAAAAGATGTGGCCTGCCCAAACAAAAATTCTCCCAAAAGTTCGAAGTCAAACTCTCCTCAAAAAAATCAAAGTCAATGTTAGTCAATGCTAGTCAAAGTTGCAGAAAACTTCAAATTTTTGGCCACCTGTAATTTCATTCTCCTCCTTCGCACGTGTGAGAAAACCACTATAATTTTTAGATGTATCGAACCCAAGAATACAAGAGATGTGTGATGATGATGTAACAAGAGATGGAGGGGCAATTTGTCCTCTAGGCCGACTTGATCAATTGTGTACTTGTGGGCTTGACTTCAAAAATACACTTTCCCATATCCAAATTCAGTGCTTCAAAGGTCGATTTTGGTCCTCTAGGAAAGAGGAATCTAGTCCAATGATTGGAATTTGTCACTGAGCTGCTAAATTAACATGGCTTAACTCGTTGAGTGCTTAATCTTTTATTCCTAAAATCTGAATCGGTCCCTTTTTGTTTTGCTTGCCTATCTAACTTACTAGATCATCGAATGCATCAGATACTCCTTCTATGGAACCCTATCCACTTTGGAACCTCAACCTATTTACCTTTGTGCTCAAATCCAATATCCAATCCTTTTCAAATTTTAACACAACACTCGATGGTGCACACCCCCGAATTGTCTGTATAGTGGAATGGCCCTCAAGCTTGTTCTAGGCCCCACTGCCCAATCATCAATGTTTATTCTGAAATTTTATTAACACAGATAAACATTACAAATAATGCCCTAGGCTCGAACCCCAATGATTTTCCATGTCATTCGCTGACATTATCAAGCCACGTCGCTACCTCTGAGTGGTGCTATGTGTCACCAAAATTTGGCCCACTTGGCCACCAAAAAGGGTAAAAACGCTTGACACATGTCTCATGTACACAATGTGCCACGTCATAATCTTGCCATGTCATCACCATAAGGTACTCAACTCATCTACCAACTCTTCCTCGTCATCCAATAATAGGTTGCCATGTGTTACTCTGCCACTTGCACTGGTACGAAACTAAATCCGATGTCGAGAGTGTTTTCCTTGTTTTTCTTTGTTATAACTAAAAAGGCTCGGATGTCGAATACTGCATATGGCCTTAAAAACTAGTCTAGATTCGGCTTCACATGTTAAATTAACACATCGTGCACCCTCGAATATCCTCATCTCCCAGATGAGTCCGAATTGATCCAGCATCCAATTCTCTCCATCATCCAGCATCCAATTCTAGATAAGTTCGAATGTCCAAATCTTCTAACTGCACACCAACTTGCTTGTGCCCCAGATTGCCCAAATGCCCCTGTATTCTTTGAATCCTCCTCTTTCTGCCAAACACACATTTACTTCAATACATTTTTTCTCATCAAGCCTTGGAATTTTCGTTAAGTGTCATATACCATTGGAAATGTCTCTGAGAGAGCTATCCAACTACACACTTTGCAAGAGCATTTGAGACACTTACCTGCAGACAACGTGCCCCCAAAGATAGGTTATTAGACCACACATTCAACTATCAGCAAACCACAAGAACACATCAATTACAACCTCAACAAGCTCCCCCAAGCTTCTATTTACTTTGACGTGAATGACTATCAACTTCCAACCTGTTGAACACTCTCCTTGGGCTTAACATCAATGACAACACTTTGCTCAACACTACCCTTTTACCATCTGCTACAGTAAATTCCATCTCCATTGTCCAATAGTCCTTAGAGTGTTTCCCTATAGAAATAAGCCATTGAACACCCAATATGAGATTAGTTTTCGCCAACTCCACCATATAGAAATCATCAGTCATAATGTAGTTACCCATCTTCAGCTCCAACCATGGAACCCTCTTTGTGCGTGTCATATTGTACCCATCAGCCACCTCAACATCAAATCCCTCAAAGTCTTTTGTTGGAATGCCTCTCCTGGCTACCCAAGCCAAGTCAATGAAGTTGTGGCTTGACCCACCATCAATCAAGATAGTGACACATTGTCCCTATACTACTCTGACCCTAAAAGTATGATATCTAGTGACTCCTGATAAAGTGGCTATAGTTCCACCCTTAGTCTCCACACAGGGTTGCTCATCATCCTGAGCCTAAGCCTACCTTGCCTCTTCTTCCCCATCACTATCTGAAAGCACCTCTATGTAATGCACCTTGCCCCTTCACATGCACCTATGACCTGATTCCCAAGGCTCCTTGTACTTAAAGCAAAGCTTCTCCCTTATGAGTTCATTCTGAGTCTCATCATCCAACCTGTTTTTCCCGAACCACTCTTTCTCAAAAGGCTTCTTGTCTTTGTTTCTCTGAGGAAGGAAGGGTTTGGAAGGGACTTTACTCTTGGTTGTTTCGTCCTCCATATCCCATGTTCTAATAAATAGCATCTTGTAAGGAACCTAGTTTGAAGGCTGTAACCCAACCACATGGGGGTTCGGATAATCCCTCAACAAATAACATAATCAATCTGTGATCTGACACATCAATTAGCATGATTGCTAACCTCTGAAACTCAAAAATGTACGCATCTGGCATACCTATCCGCTTGAGTTGTGCCAACTCTCTAAAATGTAACTCAAGGTTCTTCTTATCAAACATGGTTGATCAACCTTTGTGTCAACTCCAAGTAAGTAGTGATGTTAGAATGACCCAAGGTGACTAGCCCATGGTACCACCACTCATGAGCTTCTCCCTCCAAATGCATTATATCATACTTGATGGCCTTTGTCTCTATCATAGGGTTGAGTTGGAGGTATGTATCCAACCTTTGTACCCATGCTCTGGCAATGCAACTAGATGATCCATCAAAAGAAAAAATGGATAGCTTCCCCAATTTCCTTGGGAGCTCATAATTTTGTGAACCCCAGTTGCATTCTCTAGGCCTATTCCTATATTTGATAGTGCAAAAATCTTGCAAGGACGTAGCTGCATGAAATTCCTCCCCTAATTCCTGATACTCCCTTAGACAATCAGAAAACCCTTCACCTTGCCCTTGTTGCCCTTGATTTTTGGTTGGCTGTTCTTCTAAGAATTTTGGTAAGAGTGTTATAGCATCATTTATCACCTCTATATACTTGATGACTTATGAATTGGCCTTGGGCAGCCCTTCCATTCAGACTCGGGCACATTTCTCAAAAAACAATATTTTAAAATCCATACGCGACTCTGCCCAGTTTTTTCTGCGTGCACACGCGGGTCCATCCATAGCTGACCCGCGTATGCTATTTAAAATATTAAAAATATATATAATTTCCCTATTATTGAGGCGGGGTTTACGGTTTTTCCTGTAACTTAACTACCTCAGCGCGTGGCCTAACTGTTCCCCAACTGAAAAAACTAATTTGAGGAAGTATAAATACACCTCAAGGGAATGGCCTAAGGGAGGAAAGAGAGAATATTATTGATATTATAGCCTGTTATAGCTCTGATCAAATCTGATATTTCCCCTGTGCCTCCTGCACTTCCCAGGTTTCAGGAAACCCTTGTTTCCTTGTGATGATCACCCTCATTCTATGTGATATCCTTTGTGCACCATTTATGGAAGAAGCTTTGTGAGGCTAGGGCTGGACGAATCCGGAGGACAATTTTGCTCAAGGTCGTGGCAGATCTCAGGTGATTTCTCCACTATTTTCTGTACATGTTATCAATAAAAGAAGTACCATCTTGTTCCTGATGTTCATGTGTTATGTGTCTCTTATACATGCTTAATAATTTTGAATAGTTTATTTCATGTTATCTTTATGAGATACATATGCTAATATGCTAACATCTAGGACATAAATTGTTGTACAACTAGTTTTTGTGCTTGTTCTTGACTGATTTGCAGGTTCTGGAGCACGAGGAGTAGCAGAGGGTTTGCACCCTACGGGATCGACCTCAAACGAAGGATAAATGGGTAAGGTCCACAATCCTCATTTTCTAGTTTAAAGCATAAAAATTGGTAATTATAGTCCTTGTGATGACATGCCATCCGCTCTGTTAGGTACCTCAACCCAGGGCCTTAGGGTAGCTTTGCCCGTAACAAAGAGGGGCTTAGGAATTGTTTGCTTGATGCATAAGGATTATTTTGAGCTGGAATAAGGGAGTTGCTTCCCTCAGCATGATTCCCATTGTGACCATTTGACCCTCCTATGCCACTATTGTTGACATTATATTGGTTCCCCTCAATGCTTGTCATTGACTGAGTGATAAACAGCACCAACTCTTGTTGTCCTCTTGCCAAGTGATTTAAGGCATTCATAATGCTTCCAAGTTGTTTTTCATTTTTCTCACCTATTTCTCCTTCTTTTGATTCTAAATGAGGGAGCTCTTTACCCTTTCCCTATCTTCGTATGCCTTATCCTCTAGTTTCATCAAAGTAGCATGTACTCACAGGCTTATTCCTCTTCTACTTTGGAATGTGAATGTATTTGGAATCCCAAACACCCTGAAATGAGAAACATCATGTTACCATTGTACAACATGCCTTTTCCCAAAGAAATATAGGTAAAAGTCCTAGACCATAGACTTATACCCTTTAATAGGGACCTAGTCTTTCTTTCCACAATTACATTATGGTGCAAATTATAAGGCACTATAAACTCTTTGTCAATCCCTACTTCTCTACAAAAGGAATCAAAACCATTGGAGAGATATCCCCCCTCCATTGTCTGGTCTCAATTGTTGAATTTTGCAGCTGTGGTCGGTATTCATCAATTTTATTAGCCCAAAAAATTAAAGAAAATGAAAATACAAAATTTGATGTCAAGTCGGCTCCAAATTCAAATTCAAATTTTGCCTCCAAGATCAAGTCGGCTAGCCCTAAAGTCACGCCTATTTTTCCCCTCCAACTATATATTTCTATTCGTCCTCACTCACTTGGAGCATTTCGAATCACTCAAATTCTTCTATTTTTCTATCCACCTATGCGAAGGAAAGAAAGAGAGAAGACCAACGAAGTTTGACCTAAAGTTTGAGTCACGTTGACCAACATTGACAGAGGTTTTTCTAGGCAAGTTGACCAAATTTCTGAGGCAGTTGCAAAGGCCGAAATTTGACCTATTTGACCAGACTTTGACCAAGTTATAGGAGGCCAAAAGTGTGGTCTATTTGACCAAGTTTTACTCTTTGGATATTGTCTTGTTTGACTAGGAAAATCAGATTGTATCTCTTATTGAATTGGATAATTTCTCTAAGAAAAGGTTGTTGGGTTTTTCCCAAGGTTGGTTTTCCCATGGTAAATTTGTGTCTCTTTTGTGCTTGGTTGTCTCTTCATGTTCCTACTATCACTATTGTTTTACTATTGAGATTTGTTATGTATAATTGCTTAATGATGTATGTGACATAAGATGAATTAATGAAGAAATCATTGGAAGTAATCATCAGATTAGAAAGTCATGAAAAATCAACATAAATACCTTCATTTTCCTAAATTTATGAGTCTTATTAAGAGCTTTTGACTCTCAAAACTTGTTAAAGACCTCACCCTTGGTCTTCATAAAATACATCCAAGTTTTTCTAGAAGAATCATCATCGAAAGTAACATAATAAAGAGTATCTATCAACGAAGATAATGACATTAATCCACGAACATCGGAACAAATCAAATCAAGAATCCTTCTTGATATGTGCTCACTACGTGGGAAAGCATCCTTGGCATATTAAGTGTACATTCCTTGCACACTCTTCTCCTTTAAACTTGAAATCAAGAAACTAACCACCATATCTTTTAGATGAGGCAAAGATCCATAATTTAGGTGATCAAATACTTTATGCCAAAGCTCACAAAGATTGTCACAACTAGTCAACAAGGCTCTATATTTCATGGGAATTGTAAAGGCCATCAACTCTAACTCCTCTAGCCAAAACTCAACCAAGATCAACACTATCACTTCTAATGATCGCTTCATGATCATCCAAAGTCGTCCTTGCACTTCCAACTTGTTAGATATGAAACTGAAAGTAGATTTTTATTTTCATACTAGAAACATAAAATGCCTCATGGAGCTCCAAAACTTCTCTTGCTAGCATGCCAAATGAGATGAAATCCAATCCAATCACTAGGTATTTGCCATCATCACCAAGCTCCAATTACATGTTCGCATCTCGATCCTCTAACCTAAAAAAATATGATCTATTTGTTTCCATAAGTCTTGAGGCTCTACTATCAACATACCACCCAACACCAAAAACAATGTTGGTGGAAAGGCATGACACCATGGAAAAGGTTGTATCAAGCTTGGCAATGAACTCATCCACACAGAAAGCTTCTACACTTCCTACAAACTATTTTATTGATGTTGTTGCTTACCATTCCCCTTCTTCTCGAGACACTAAGAAGCACAGTTGCCATACTTTTTGCATTTGAACCACTTGATATGACACGTCATTCTTCTACTAGTTGGAATGCCCACAGTCTTCCTTCTTCATCTCACCCTCCTTAGATCATGCTTTCTTTTCTCCTTTCCTTACCCTTTATTGTGAGGACTAGGTCTAGTACATCCTTTAAACTTGTCTCCTCTTCAACAAAGGAATCCCACAAGATTTCAAATGATGATAGCCTTTAATGATTTCATATACATTGTACAAAATGACACCAAGATGTGACCAGGATAAACAAAAATCCAGATTAATTCAAACCAACTCATTCTCTTCTACCTTGTCAACAACCACAACCAACCAATCTCTCAAATATGTGGATTTCATAAGATAGATAGCTATTGTGTAAATCTTGCTCATGCGAGCATTGATCAATTTGTTCTTCAAGAGCATTCTCCTAGAAATGTCCTCACTTTGATGCAGGGTGACTATGGTAGTCTGCATCTCCATAAATGTCTTCTTCTTTGCAATGTGAGGAATTATATGATCCTTCACCAAATTCAAAACAATTTGATTTGCTTTGACCAATTTCCTAATGTGCTCGACCGACTCCTTGGGATCTATGGGAAGTACAACCTCCTCCACAAAGTATCATAATTCAACCTCTTCAAAGATATATTGCAGCGTGCACTTCCCTGGAACAAAGTTGGAAGTGCCTTCCAACATGTGACAATCTCAAATGTCATGACTAAAACTCTTCAAACAAACAAACAAAACAAATCGACAACTAAGAATCAAATCTACAACCTCTTAGAGGTGTGAATGGCCTTTCTTAGGCAAAATAACTCTCCAATCCTAGAGCAACTAGGGCATCACACCTTGCAATGCTTCACAAGTCCAAGACTACTTCACTTATTGAAGCTCAAGCATCCACCCTTGAAACTCTCCAACAACTCCCTTTCATAGATTGCAATCCTATCCATGCATGCATCACTGGAAAGCTTTAGGGAAACCACTCTAATACCATTGTTAAAATTGGACAACTAGGTCCAAACTCCATGTTGTGATGCTCAGATGAAGACACCAATATTTTTATTGGGTTCCTCTTTCGAAGAGGTGCAAGATCGATCTAAAGATCATCTTGATCCGATGAGCAGAACATTTATTTTGAATTTATTTTTAATACTTTCAAAATATATGCAGGTCGGCCTTAAGGTTTTACACCCCCAGCAAATGTGTCACACACCTCAGTGATTGATATAAATAGAGTCAACGTTGGAGGACATTTCACTCATCTCATCCTCACACATCATCTCTCCTCTTCTGATTGGTTCAAGCTCCTTGGAGGCAGTTTCAGTTCACACGTGGGAAAGAAGGACGAAGAGGAAGCTGCTGCAGCTAGGGTTTCCACGCAAGTTTGACCAACGTTGACTTTGGTCAATGCATGGTCCAAAGTAGTTGATTTTTGGTGGAGACTTCGATTTTGGAAGGTCATACATTTTGGCTCAAGAACCGAAGTCAAAGTTTGACCGTAGACCATGTTGCGTTGACTTTTACTTCTTGTTGCTATTGTTGTTGCTGGTGCTGCCGTTGTTGCTGGTGTTGCTGTTGTTGCTGCCGTGACTTTTCTGGGCAGCATTGACTTTTCTGGGGTTGACTTTGAGTTGACCGTGTGGTTGTTTTGAGGGCTATTGTGACACATGCTGGGTTGGCTGACCAAGGAGACTTTGTTGGTTGAAGCATCCTGTTGACCACCGTAACGCACCACCACATTTATCTGTTTCTGGTTTATCTTCTGTAGATCCACTGGTATGTTCTATCAGCATTTTACTTGATTGTTTATGTGATTGTTGTAGTGATAAGTAAAGTTGCATCAAGCATAGAACATCCACACAAATTTACATGGAATCAGAGTTGAGGAGAAGACAAGCCCTATTTGCTGCAATCACTGAAGAAGGAAATGGGTTCCACAAACTATGGCTTCGAGGATGACAAATTGACTGGGAAGGATGACTTCCATGCTTGGAAGATGATATTGGATCTCAAATTGGAAGACCAAGATGTCATGGACTATGTGCTGGGTAAAATCCAAGAACCTCCATCCACTGCTACTGCTACTGCCAAAACAAAGTACAAGAAGGGGGAGATCAAAGCAAAGCTGATGATTACGGAATCCATTCATGAGAGTCTGGTGGCCTACATCTCTGAGCTAGGCACATCCAAAGAGATGTATGATAAATTGATCCTCATGTTCAAGGCCAACAATGCAAATCAAGTGTTATTCTTGAAGAATCAATTGAAGAATCTGAAGAAGGGCAGGGATGAGTCTGTCCAATCATACTTTCTGAAGCTGACCGAGATCAGGAACAATCTGCTAGCTATTGGGGAGACAATAGTTGATCGAGAGATGGTACTCACCTCACTTGGAGGGCTCCCATCCGAATGGCATGTGTTCAACAGTACCATTCTCAATAATAATGTGATACATGACTTTGATGAGGTACCGTCAAGATGCGTTCAAGAAGAGACAAGAATGAAGGAGTATGAAAATGAAGGGAATGTTGCCTACGCTACTCATTCTAGAAAGAAGAACTTTGGTGGTCCAAAGAACAAAGGAAGAGCAGGGGCACAAGGAAAGAAGGGCAAGTGTTACACTTGTCATAGGCCAGGTCACTATGCTAGAGAATGCCCTTTCAATAAGGATTCTCCTGATGATGATGACAACAACAACAACCGGAGGGATGGCAATCAAAGGAACAACAGGTTCCAGGGAAAGAGGAAGGCTCCCTCCAGCGAAAATGATCAACCTTTCAAAAGGTCAAGAAATTCCAAGTATGAGGAATCAAATGTTGTTGATAAAAGAAATGAATTCATTCTTGTATCTGCCATCTCTGTTGCATCTTCGCTTGACACTATGGATGTATGGTTGATAGATAGTGGTGCCTCAAGGCACATCACTGGGTTCAAGGAAGCACTCTCTGATATGGTTGAGAAGGATACTAATCTGGAAATTATCCTTGGAGATAATGCACATATCCCGTGAAAGGGACGAGGATTGTGACCCTCCACTTGTCTCAAGGTCAAGTCTTCCGCTTGCAGGATGTACTCTATGTACCTAATTTGAAGAAGAACCTTGTGTCTATATCGGCCATGGAAGACAAAGGTTTCAATGTGGCATTCACTGATGGAAAGTTGCGCATGTGGAAGAAGAACTTCAAGGAAGCTATCACGTTTGGGTCTAGAATTGATACACTTTACCAGGTTGGAAGAAGTCCACTGGGAGCAATGACATGAGATGCTATCCGACAAACCGATAATGGCACTGAATATGAGTCGAACGAGTTCAAGAACTTTTGCAGAGGAGCTAGCATCAAGAGGGAGACCACAATGTTTGTGGGCTATAGTGAAACTTTGAAGGCCTATAGATTCTATGTGCATAGTCAAAGGGAAGTGGAGATATGCCACGATGTCACCTTTGATGAAGATGCTTCCTTGAGGAAAGTAGTCAATCTTCTAAGATCTAAGGAAGATCATGAAGCAAGGCCTGGAGATCAAGAGGAACCGAAGGATGAGACGATGCCTGATGTTGAAGGACCTATGGACCCGATTGATCCACCTCCTTCACTGGGAAAAAGACCATCATGGCTCAGGGACACTCTCGAGAATGCTGAGGGACATATGGCCCCAAGGGGGGCATTCCGTGAAAGCAAGAAGCCGAGTAGATACCAAGGGTATCTAGCAGCCATGAGTACTATTGAACAATCCGAGCCTGGATCTTTTGAGGAAGTCGTAAAGCATCAAGTCTGGAAGGATGCTATGCACGAAGAGTATAAGTCCATAATAAAGAATGATGTCTGGGATGTGGTTCCAAGACCGGAGGACAAAGCAGTAGTCACCTCGAAATGGCTATACAAGATCAAGCATGGATCTGATGAAAGTGATGAAAAGTTCAAGGCAAGATTCGTTGCCCATGGCTTCTCTCAAAAAGAAGACATGGACTATGATGACATATTTGCACCTGTGACCACCATTCCATCTATCATAGCCCTTGTTGCTACGCAAGGATGGAGTCTTCATCAGATGGATGTAAAAACCGCATTTCTGCATGGTGCGATAAAGGAAGAGGTGTATGTAGAGAAACCTCTAGGGTTCAAAGTCCAGGATCGAGACACCCATGTCTGCAGGTTGAAGAAAGCCCTTTATGGGTTGAAGCAAGCACCCAGAGCTTGGTACAAGAGGATAGATAGCTACCTGATGAAGTTGGGCTTCACTTGTAGTAATGTTGATCCAAACCTTTACTTCAAGGTTGATAGAGAGAAGCCTCTCATTCTGGTGTTGTATGTGGACGACCTCTTCCTGATAGGTGCTGACCCTCTCATTCATCAGTGGAAGAGGGAGCTCGCTTTTGTGTTTGAGATGAAAGACCTAGGACTAATGCACTACTTCCTAGGCCTGGAGGTCTGGCAGATACCTGGCGAGATTTTCCTTTCTCAAGGAAAATACATTGTGAAGCTTCTGGAAAGATTTAGTATGATGGACTGTAAGTTCGTGTCGACACCAATGGAGCTCAACATTAAGAAGTTGAGTGGCAGCGTTGCTGGGCCCGTGTTAGCAAATCCTACTGAGTATCGTCAACTCGTAAGGGCCCTGATGTTCTTAGTGAACACCCGTACGAACGTATGTTGTGCAGTGAACGCTTTGAGTCAACACATGGTTGATCATAACATTCATTGGGTTGGTGCCAAGAAACTCTTGAGATATCTCTGAGGCACGATAGACCATGGGCTGAGATACACTGCCAAGAGTATGACACTCCATGGATATACTGATGCCAATTTGGCTGGCAGTGTGGTGGATCACAAGAGCACATCTGGATGCTACTTCACACATAGATCTGCTTCGGGTAGGAAACTGAAGTCGATAGCCTTGAGCACCGCTGAGGCCGAATACATTGTAACATGTATGGCTTGTTGTGAAGTCACTTGGTTGTGAAAGCTCTTCAGTGAGTTGTTCGAGCATGTGCTAGATGCCACCATTATCCGTTGTGATAACTAGAGGGGGGATTCGGTTGTCATAGAATCTCGTGTTCCACGAATGGTCCAAGCATGTTGATGGCTGGTACCACTTTATCCAGGATATGGTACAGCGAGGCGCCGTAAGGCTCGATCATATAGGAACTGATGAGCAAGTCGCGCATATTCTCACAATGCCCTTGGGGAAGGTCAAGTTCCTAACCTTCTGTGAGAATCTTGGAATTGTGGAACGACCTATTCTGAGGGTCCTGTTGGACGATGAGCTCTGGGAGCTCTGAGGGGGCCTTGGGGATAGTTCCTCGTAGCTATAAGCACACACGGGGCTAGGCTTGCCAAGCCTTGTGGTGCTTCTGCCCCACCATTATGATGATTGAGTTGGTTCGCCTCTCATGATCTGTGCCCCGTATGCATCCTACCCATTGAGTTCCGGACTCATGGGAAGTACCTCTCATTTGGCCAATGAGGTGGGAAAAGCTAGAGACTAGTAGCAAAAACTGATTGTCGTACTATCTATCTAAGATGGCACGGTCCAACCACTTGATCTGGGATCAAGTCAAGTGAGGTTTCGGACCTTCAACTGACTTCGGGTCAGTGAAACTAACTTCGGGTTAGTATATGACTCTCTTGAGTCCTAGTGAGGTTTCGGACCTCCTACTGACTTCGGGTCAGATAAACCAACTTCAGGTTGGTATGTGACTCCTTGAGTCCATGTGAGGTTTCGGACCTCCAACTGACTTCAGGTCAGTGAGACTAACTTCGGGTTAGTATATATGACTCTCTTGAATCCAAGTGAGGTTTCAAACCTCCTACTGACATCGGGTCAGATAAACCAACTCCGGGTTGGTATGAGACTCTTTGTGAGTCCTATAGAGGTTTCGTTCTCTGGTGGAAATCATCGTAGAATGATGTCTTTCAGCAGTGACCCATACATTCACGAAATAAGGAAATGACAAAGCAGGTTACGGCGGGATGGCACCGTGTTTACAGTTGCCTTTGGTGGATGAGTTCTCTAGTTGAGGGAGTGTTAAAATTGGACAACTAGGTCCAAACTCCATGTTGTGATGCTCAGATGAAGACACCAATATTTTTATTGGGTTCCTCTTTCGAAGATGTGCAAGATCGATCTAAAGATCATCTTGATCCGATGAGCAGAACATTTATTTTGAATTTATTTTTAATACTTTCAAAATATGTGCAAGTCGGCCTTTAAGGTTTTACACCCCCAGCAAATGTGTCACACACCTCAGTGATTGATATAAATAGAATCAACGTTGGAGGACATTTCACTCATCTCATCCTCACACATCATCTCTCCTCTTCTAATTGGTTCAAGCTCCTTGGAGGCAGTTTCAGTTCACACGTGGGAAAGAAGGACAAAGAGGAAGCTGCTGCAACTAGGGTTTCCATGCAAGTTTGACCAGCGTTGACTTTGGTCAACGCATGGTCTAAAGGAGCTGATTTTTGGTGGAGAATTCAATTTTGGAAGGCTATACATTTTGGCACAAGAACCGAGGTCGAATTTTGACCGTAGACCGTGCTGCGTTGACTTTTACTTATTGCTGCTGTTGTTGCTGCTGGTGCTGCTGCTGGTGTTGCCATTGGTGCTGTTGTTGTTGCTGCAGTGACTTTTCTGGGCAGCGTTGACTTTTTTGGGGTTGACTTTGAGTTGACTGTGTGGCTGTTTTGAGGGCTGTTGTGACACATGCTGGGTTGGCTGACCAAGGAGACTTGTTGGTTGAAGCATCCTATTGACCGCCGTAACGCACCACCACATTTATCTGTTTCTGGTTTGTCTTCTATAGATCCACTGGTATGTTCTATCAGCATTTTACTTGATTGTTTATGTGATTGCTGTAGTGATAAGTAAAGTTGCATCAAGCATAGAACATCTACACAAATTTACAACCATGTTAATTTTGTGGCCATGGTGAATAGATTCTGCAATTAGAAAGAATAACATAAATCCTAGGTAGCTGAAAACTTGAAAGTTTCTATCAAAACAGTAGATCTAAGTATGCCAACTTACAAACATGTACTGCTGAGAATTCAAACGTAAAATAAATAGAACTGAACTCTCAATCACATCTATCTTCTATTTAATATGGAAAGAAGAAAATACACTACAGAAACTCAAAACCAAAAACTCGCTAACCAACACAATTATCTACCCTACATCTCCTTTATAGAATAAGAAGAGAGAAGATACAATGTCTCTAAGCACATTCAAGAAGCACTTGGTTTCACTATGTCAAACCCTAACCCTAATTTAAACACCTAGTGCAACCTAGCTGCATTGATAAGAGTCCCTAGAGAAGTGTGCCTCCTTGAGATAACTGCATCAAGCAAACTGGCAATGCCTTCTAGAGATTTGTGCCCACATCCTGAAATAGACCACTCCCATGCAAGTGCCTTAGGCAACCTGGAATCTACACCCTATCTAAGATTAGGCCATGCATGCAATCTAAAATTGACAAAAAGAAAGACCAACAAAAGAAAAACTGGAATTGCTAAATCTAGAACAACAGTAAACTGGATTTAACTGAAGGTGGAAAAACTAGGAATACTAAGATTGCCACCCTCCACTCTCCTACATCCACACTACAAACTAGTGTTGTTCCCTTTGTCTGCTAGCCCTATCGTACAGAACCGAAGATGGACAGTGTTGAAGCCTGTCACTATTAAAAGGATCCACATCACTATTGCACCAGGGTGGAGCTGTACATACCTGCAATAAGTGTGCCCTACTGGAGAAGACTAACCGAGCTAAACAAGGTAAGAATATTAACATTGCTGAATTCTCTAAATTCTTGAGTTCTCAAACTCCTCAAGTTTCCAAACTCCCAAATTATGGAAAACCTCAAATTTTCAAATTACTTGGACAACTACCGATGTCCAGTTAAACCTACTTGATTCCTCCCTGCCTTGAAGATTCGACCACTTAAAACAAGTAATCAACACTTGTTTCATTACCATCATATCTCATTGTCAATGTCAGAGGATTCTTCAATCGTTAGATCCTCAACTGTCAGAACTATGTTATTTTTTTATTTCTCTGTAACCTTCCCTTTCAGAAGGCCATTAGTTCTAACTTTACTATTCCATATTGTGTGGCCTGGTTTTCTACAATGTAATACTCTAGATCTTCTTTACTGTCTTTATGTTTTCATCTTTTTCTTGCAATTATGTTTCTAGTAAGTAGAGCATTTTCTCACATAAAAGTTATAATGGTAGCTGTTGAAATCAACCTTGTTCAAGCAAGTACCAAACTGACCCAGTAATCAATTCCTCTAATTTAAAAAATAAAAATAAATACCCTTTATATACGACCATTGAAAAAAAAAAGAGTATAGCATTTTCTTGATCTTCTCCATTCAACCTTCTGTCTTCAGGCAAAAGAGATGATATCATATCATCTACGACTGTGAGGACATTTGACTTAAGGGAAATATACCATTGCAGTAACCTGAAGGTAACTACTTAAGAAAACATCTTTTGCATCTTCACCTTCTTCCTTTACACCGACTTCCACCCATTGTCTTGTAAGCGATTTCAGATCATTTATGAGTGGACATATTCATTTCAGTCGACAATATAAATCTAAACAGGTGTAATTTTATATTTTGCAGTCACAACTTCTGCACCAAAAAAACTGTTTAATTCTTCCCAGATTTCTTTTGAAGAACTGTCTAGGTCAACACAGTATAATTCAGAATGCGATACAGCTAGTCTAATTATTGACTTGCTTTTGTCATCCCTCGTATGCCGTTGGAATTGTTGCTAGGGGGTTACCACGAGAAAATGCATTTTTCAAGCAAATTCTCCGAGCTTACCCTTGGCAAAAACTCCAACTAAACGCCCATTGTCATGCAAAACACCTCCCATACTTACCTTTGTTAATGATTCTGTGCAAAACGCAGCTAAATCTCTCAGAACTTAGAGGTAAATACCAGATGTTTATTTTTAATTTTAAATAACTCAAATATATCATCCTGCAAGAGGTGGTCCATTTATAGAGCATTTGAAAAATAAAATGTTGCAGAATATTGCTTCAAATTTTAAATTCATTCCTATCAAATCCAGGGTTTCCCCGCCAATTCGTAAATGAAATGTGCATAGATCGAAATATAGAAAAGGAAAAAAAAAATTGAAAAACGAAAAAAAAGTGTTTAAGAAGCAAAAGAACCTGTAGAGCTTACATTTAATGGAAGAATGTGACGTCGTCGTCTCACATGTAATTGGACTGTAATTGAACTGCGCACTGCGATGGGCAGCACTTCAATATACACTATGGCACAGCGCACAAGTCGACTATGTATTTTTAGCTTACACGAAGAAGGAGAACGAAGGACAAAGTGCATCTCAGGAGATTGAAGAGATTTTGTATTTGATGGAAAAGTAATGCTTTAAACATGTTTGAGCAATGTAAATGTGAATGACTTACAATGCGAGATGTGGTGTACGGGTTGTGAAATACCTATTGTTAAATTAAATTTAAATGGTCTTTTAAACGGGGCTTTCAAATTGTCGTATTTAAAGGGAATTTAATTTGTTCTTTTTAATTAGAGCAATTGATCATTGGATTGGTTTGTATTTTTTATTTCAATAGTTACCATTATAGTTTCTATGTAATTGTTGTGTCTGATAATACAGAGGTTTGATAGTCACGGAATTTGAACAAAAGATCTTATCACTCATGTTACTTTATATAACATGGACTCACCAAGTGAACTATACAAGGGTTACTTTAAAAAGAAAGATATGGAAGTGGGATTTGATTCATTTATGTTGGAATTTTTTTTAAATAGTTTTTCTAGATGCAACTATGCATTTGACCACTATCTCAAGGTGCTTTATGGCTTCAAGGCTAGGCCTTTCACAAGAATTGAACATTGCCCAATAGTCAAAAATTCATCACTTTCCACCATTAGATCCAACCCCTTTTGGAATTCTTTTAAAAAGAGGATGTGGGGGAGGGATTTGATCCACTTATGTGTGTACGGGTCATAAGACCATTTAATATAATCTCTCTAGGTGCAACCACCTATTCAACCACTACCTTAAGGTGTCTCCATGGCACCAAGTTAAGCCCTCGTGGGAAACTCCTCACTTTCCACTATTTAATCTAACCCCTTTGGGCATTTAAAATCTATAATAATAAGAGAAAATAGAATGATATTTATGTTCTTTATGAATTAGGTATAAGATCAATTCCATATTCTTAAACGTAATGATGAATTTTTTATCCAATCTTCATGGAGGTGGTAGTGAAATCAAATCTGATCGGATCAAAAATATAGATCATATTGCATCGTTTGGGAGGTGCTCATTTTTGTAATAACGTTGGCCTATTTTGCAACTCAGTTCTTGAAATAATTAAGAAAATCATCTTTGTCATCACGAGAGAATTGACTTATTGGCATAACTTACGATGCAATATAAAATATTCATCATGACATCATCAAACTATAATCAATAATGAGTTTTTGGGCACATTTGAGTAATTCAAAATGATAAGAAAACAATTTTTTTTTATTTCTAGTGTCTTTTCATCCATTTCAATTTATTTTCAAAGTTCCCAAAATATAAAATATAAAAAGTTCATGAACATATATAGTTATCTAATAGTTTCAAAAATGACTATATACTATGACAAAATTATTAAAAATATTTAATTTATAATGGGAAGTTTACATTCTATTTTATCTATAAATTATTAATACAATAGCTAACAACTATAAAACCCCCCTTTTGAGCCCATGGGGTGTATACTAGATGGTGATAGGGTGCATTGTTAAGGCACTCCTTGTGTTAATGTCCTAGGTTAAAAATACTATGGGCACAAATCCAACCATGTTAAGGGCTGGTGTGGCCCAAGACAGTGCGATAGTTGAGTAATTTTGATGGCTTCGATGCCCCTAGGTTGCTGCTTCTTAGTCATAGGCTAGTACCACGGGTCACAGACAAACTAGGAAACAAAAAAAAAAAAAAGTATAAAACCCTTGTTTTATCTCCAACCCATCCCATAAAGGAAACATCCCAAGGTACGACAATTGCTACATTGGACAATTTAAATTATGGATATCTCAATGGTCCCACCTTAAAGCACTCTAAAAACTTATTAAATTGCTTGTTCTTGAATATAAACTCTAGTCAACTCAATAACATAGGAAGTAATCTTAATACCTTGCATTGCATTGCAATCAATGGTAGATTGGGCTTATAAAGTATCGACTTGATGGGTGAGTTGTTTCTATGAAACTATTTGTTTAACTTCACCAATCATCCAAGCATTCACTATGAAGTTACTTGAGATTGCAAATGAAGATGATCACTTGTAAGACAACCAAATTTGGAGAAGAAAGAAATAATGAAAAGAAAAAAAAAAACTACATTAGATGCTTGAGAATAAGTGCCCAAATATACCCCTTTAATAACATGATATTGTATGTCTATAGCCTTTGAAGTTGTTGGAGAGTCCTTAACATTGAACCTGCCACAATATCATTTCTATTATTAATGAAAAATGAAAAATCTCTCACTTAATCATGGACTTATTTCCATAAAAAAATAAGCTTTCTCAATTAGTTATATGTGAAAGTTCAATGGACTAGTTATGGAGAAGATCTAGACATAAACAAATGTGAATGGGAAGGAGTTATATGTAAACAACTTATTGATTTTAGAAGGCCAATCCCATATTATGTTTTCAATTTATGAATATTATAGCATCTAAAATATTCCATTATTTTTTCTTGCATCTAGTGTGCAACTCTCTTTTAAAAGGAAGCCATTCCACAATGGATGGTGATTGATAGTTACCTTTGGTTTTGATGGTCATGTAGATTGATAGGCTTTTGAATAAAATTAAACATTCATAGATTTGTACCAAATAATGTTTAAAAGATTTTTTTTAGAGTAATTAAATTATTTATCAGTGCCTGAATTACAAATTGCACATAATATTACTTTTTATTGTCATTTTCAGGTGTATAAGTCCATGCTCAATAACCCAAATATTTTGTTTTTATTATTGTTAGATTTTTTATTTCTCTTTAGATGTGCAACCTGTTGTGACAAGTGTTGCACATGGAAATTTAATGTTAGGTTTTGATATGTATTGTGTTCCCTAGTTGCTTTATTAGTGTATTAATTATGTCCTTAGCTATTCTTCGGAACCCTCAAATAGTTATATCAAATAGGTTTCACAAATTCTTGTCTCAAAAGGAGGTCAAGTGGATGGTGTCAACACTTTATGTCCTAGGATGGAAACAGCAACATGTTAGGCATCTAGTAACAAACAAAGTAATGTTCTAGCTAATTTTTTTATGTTTATCATAGAGCTCCTCGACCTCAAATTCCATTTGAATTATCTAGAAAGTGAAGGCCTCCATTTTAAGCTTTGACGTTGTTGACGTTGCGATCAACACCCTCAAAAATTTTGCTTCACACCTGAATTTTGGATCCTACTGAGGATCTTACAAATTGTTGTTCTATGGTCCTTTCATGGTCGATTGGTGTTTCACTAAGTATTCAAGTTTTCTTCTTATATTCCAAATGTCAAGTCACTTGCTCACGCATGCCCAGCCCCTGGTGAATTTGTAAGCACACTTCCTTCATGCAAGCTTGAAAATGCATAGTAAAATCCATCAATACAGTGCTTGTGCAGTGTTCAATCCATGTCGACAATCAGTACACTTTTTCCATTCACAGTCTCCCTCACTTTGATTGCAATTGTACTTTTATTTCAATGAATTTTCTCAATTGTCGCTTTTGGCATACCTTTACCTTCATAAGTGTCGCTTTCATGTTCACAACTATTGATTTTGCTTTCTTTCACTTTAACAAGTGTCATTTTCATGTTATCTTCGCTCTGGCATGTGTCACTCTTAATGTCGTTCACATTTGCAAGTGTCGTTTTCATGTTTTCTTCCTATCGCAGGTGTCGCTTTTACCGTTTTCACTCTTGTATGAGTCGCACCTTCACTTATCACTAGATATATTTCTAGCACACCTATTTGCATTACATGATCCTACATATCATTAAAATATGCGCTAGAAATATTCCTACAAATTAGCGCACTTTTGGGTCAGAATCGACATATATGTACCAACTTGTGTTCTAAGTGTCGCAATGTGTCGTTTCGATTATCACACTTAGAAATAAGTGTCACTTTGTTGTTGTTTCAAGGTGTGGATGATGTTCATGAGTACTGTGTATCTGATTGGATTTTATTGATGGCATTTATGTGTTTGATCCATGTTTGAGTCATGTTTGGATGCATTTCCCTCTCTTTCTCTATTGATCCCACACTTAGCCATTTTGGATCTCTTCTTAGTCCTCCTGCTCAGTGCAAGTTGTGAAGATATTAGCCCCATTACTAGGTTATGAGCATAGCCCATTCATGAACCTTTGTGATTCAACCTTTATCGCCAATACTTGTGCATTAAGTCCCTCTAAAGGCCAACTCAAATACTTGCATATTAAGAGGCCTTCCAAGCAGTGTTGGAAATATTGTCATTGATGGCAAAGGAGCACAAAGGAGCAACACTTGAACTATCACTAAGATAAAGGAGCAGAGAAGAACCAACAATAAGGCAAAGGAGTAGATCAGGCAATAATGCAGTAAGAAAGCATAAAAGAGAGGCAGAGGAGTAGCAGAAAGGCAAGGAGCAGCATTAGACTATCAGCAGAGGCAGCAAAGAAGCAAATGCAGCTAAGAAGCAAGGAAAACAAGGAGCAGAGGCAGCTGAGGCAGCAAAGGTAACAACGAAGAAACAAAAGCAGAGAGGCAACGAATGCAGCTAAGCAACAAAGGCAGAGGAACAATAAAAGCAGAGAGGCAGCGAATGCAGCTAAGCAACAAAGGCAGAGGAACAATAAAAGCAGAGAGGCAGCGAATGCAGCTAAGCAACAAAGGTAGAGAAACAACAAATGTAGAGAGGCAGCAAATATAACAGAGGCAGCGAATGCAGCTAAGAAGGCACCAAAGGCAACAAAGGATCAGAAAGGAGTTACACCTGAATTATCAAAGAGGCAAAGGGGCAGAGAGAAGCAGCAAAGAGGCATAGGAGCATGAAGGACACGGAGACTTCAGAGGAAACAAATGAAGTAGAGAAGGAAGAGAGGCAACGGATACCGCAGAGGTAGCAAACACAGAAGAGAAGCAGCAAAGATAGCAGAGGCAACGAATGAAGCAAAGATATCAGAGAGGAAGCAAATAATCCGAGACCAGCAAGAACCGGTGTTGCAAAGCAGCAACAATATAAAGCTCAGGAGAGAATCACGTCGAAGAATACAGAACAAGCTCAGAAGGAGTAGCGTGGAGGACCTAATGAACATAAGTAGAAACATGAATCAATGGCTCGCTTGAACATTTTACCAAATATGCAAAGAAGTGCATTGAAGATTTGAAAGCGGAACCATGATTCAACGACGAAGATGGAACAGTGAAGGCGGTTTAGAAAACCATCAAGGTTTTATCGCACTGCTTTTAAAAGATAAGCGGTAAAGCCTGAAATGAACGTGATAACGTTAAGAAGGCGATGTGTGGCATACTGAAACCACCTAATTCGCATAGGTTCAAAGACATTATCCTTTGGGTTAGTTGGCACGCGATAACGCGATGGTCGTTGGATCTTTCGAATATCAATGGCGGAGATCAAAAGTGAAAATCGCAAAGTATAGCAGGTAATTGTTAATTCATCGCAAGATAAGCATGGTATAAATCAATTGGAAGTGCCAGCAGCAACAAGGACCGTAGATCTGGGCAGATCAACGGTGACGATCACATCGGCGGAGATCAAAATCGCAAGTCAGGAGGTTACTGTTTTAATTTGCGATGCGATTGCATATCGCATATCACATAAGATATGAGTTCGCAAGGCATGGTAAATGATAATGCGATGCGATATTACCATCGCATACCGCAATTGAGGCAGGAGAGAAATCGCACAAACACAGTAGTCACAGAAAATACGAAGTGCGATATGATGATATGGCGATGACGTGGACCTGGCCTGCACATCGCAAATCACAAGATCGGAGGGGTGAAAATCATAAGAGCAAGGTTGAATCACTGAAATGCGAAATGTGATAAGAGTACCGAAAGCGATGCAACTTCAAAGAAAAAGTCTAAAGGATTTCAAATCTGAAGGTATAAGGTTTCCCTTTGAGAAATCGCATTGGGGGTTGGAAGAACTATTCATAGCAAGAAACACATTGGAACAGGAAGTGCGAAGTGCGATAATGAAGCAGACACGATGCAAGTCAACGCTAAAGCCTAAATAATTTCAAAGTCCGGGAGTATGGGATTTCCTTTGTTAAATCGTTTCAGAGAGCAAAGGAGGATTATAACGTAAAACAAAAAGGAAAGCATGAACGCAAGAATAGACTCGAGTAAGACCCGACACTCGTGCAGAATAGTGGTTGAAGCGGCAACGACAGTTTATGAAGAAAAGGTTGAACACGGCCGAAGGACTTGGGTAGAATAAGACCCGACACTACGTGTAGAGAGTAAAGCAGTTCCGCCTTAATAATGAAAGAAAGTATGAACACGGGTAGAAAGGCTCGAGTAAGGACCCGACACAGAGAAAAGGGCATAATCGAGTGTTTAAAAGAGAGGTGAAGGTTGAACGCTGTGGGCACAAGAAAAAGAGGTAGAGTCGGGAAATAGGAGAATATGGTGGCACTATTGGAAACACAACAGTTAGGTCAGGTTAGGCCAAAATGATAGTTATGCAGAACCGTGTTGAATATAATAGCAGGAACCGAAACGACTCCGACAACAGCAGAAAAGACAAATGCACAGCGAGCCAAGAGCTGAAAGGGCTGAGTGAAATATATTTGTTGTAACTGTAATTGTAAATGAATTAATTATTTTTATTGTATGTGATGCAAAGGCAAGTCTCTGTAGGAAAATCAAAACTCCAATTTGATACTGTAATGATTGTATATATTGTTGTAACAGTCGAAATATGATGAGTGAGGAAATGAGTGGGTGAAAGGCAAGAACCATGCCTGTTCACTTCATATTCCCTTTAGAATGCAAACAGCCATGAAGTTATTTGTATAAAACAGGTAATATCCATGTGGAAAAGGTTACGAAAAGAGAGAGAGAGAAAGAGAGAGTATGCAGCAGAATTGAAGAGAGCTAAAGATTTTAGAAAGGTGCAGAATGGAAGAGAGCAGAAGATTATAAGAAAAAACAGCATGAGGTTAGAAAAAGCAGCATAAGGTGAGAGAGTGTAAGAAGAAGAAGGAGCAGAGCGAGGAGTTGTGAAGATCCAGAGATGATATAAAGAAAATTTGAATGCTGGAAGGACAACAGTAAAGAAGGAGAAAAACAGAGTTGATATCCAGGTAAATTAGCATATGATTTTATTGTACAATGAGGGAGTTGGAGCTTCCTTGCAAGTTGTAGCTTGCAGAACTGAGGTAGGAGCCTCCTGTAGGTTGTAGCCTGCAGAAAATAGATGGGAGTTGGAGCTTCCTTGCAAGTTGTAGCTTGCAAAATTGAGGTAGTAGCCTCTTGTAGGTTGGAGCCTACAGAAAATCAGCAGTGAGAGGGAGTTGGAGCTTCCTTGCAAGTTGTAGCTTGCAGAATTGAGGTAGTAGCCTCCTGTAGGTTGGAGCCTACAGAAAATCAGTGGTGAGAGGGAGTTGGAGCTTGCCTTTGCATCATAACAATAATAAGATGTGGTTTTATCCCTTATGGGTTTCCACTTATATCTGTTGTCTATTTGCATGATGTTTATGTGTTGATATGGTGTATCTAATCTGCTTAATACTTGTTGCTCACATATTAAGATTGTTGTTACATTATGTAATAAGTAGATCATGAAATGAAGGTGTAAATAAGTTTAAAGGAAAGTTTTAAAAGTCCATGAATGCGTTAAACTGATTCACCCCCCCCCCCCTCTCAGTTTAACTAAGGGTTCAACAATTGGTATCAGAGCAGGTTCCTTTGGTGTAAGCCTAATAGCTTGAAGGAGATATGGTTGAGTCATGGACTATCAAAATGTACCCGTGGTAAATACAACAAACTTTCCTGAATGGAGAGATAAGGTTAAAACAGATTTAATGGCTTATGAACCTAAGGTATCGAAGCTTGTATGTGATGGTTATTGCACAGACTCTACCTCTTTGCAAGAACAACAGTGGAATGCCAAGGCAAAATGTGTGATATATAACAGTATTCATAGCAAGGATCTTGATTTAATAATGGATCTAACCTCTGCAAAAGAAATCTGGGATAGATTTCATTTCATGCATGAAGTAGACACTAGGGGCTGCATTGTTAAGAAGGAGAGGAGAATCAAGAAGAAGAAAAATTCATGTCAAAAGGAAAATGTCCAATCAAATGAGGTACCTGCTAGTGTGAAAGGAAGTAAGTTCCATGAAGAAATTATAGTGAAAGAACAAACCAAACTTGACATTGCCTTGACTGAAATAGGAAGATTGAAGAATGAAAACAAAGACCTTAAGAAATTGGTGCAAATATGTGATGAGAAAGAATATGAAGATAAGAAAGAAATTGTTGGCCTAAAGACACAACTTGAAGAAGCAAGGAAAGTGGAAGACACTCTACTAAAGCAAATAAAGGATAAAATTCAAAAGCAAGAGAAATTGGAAGAAGAAGTAGTGTGCTTGAGAAATAAATTAGAAAAAGCCCAAAGAGAATTATTAATGAATACTCCTAAAATGACAAGCTCTGAACAGTTGGACAAGATTCTAAATGCTCAAATGTCTCCTATCATAAAGGCTGGGATAGGATACTAAGGAGAAACCAGTAAGTCCAAGGTAGAAGATAACAAGAATATCATTTTTGTAAAAGCTGTAAAAGAAAAAATTAACTCTCAGCAATCTGAGATCATTGCAACTAGAAAACTGATAGAAGAAAGGAGCAGGGGGTGTAAGCAGCTGGGAGATTATATTGCCTCCATGGAGACCTCAGAGAAGGCAGACATTGAAAGGAATGATGAAGCAGCTAAGAAAGGAACCACAGAAGCAGAAGCGAGCAAGAACTTGATGTGTGATGAAATAAACAAAAACAAGCAGCAGCATAAAGAGACAAAGAATGAGAGGAAGAAGCAAGCAGTTGCAAAAAGTTAAAATGTTCCTGAAGATCAATTGAACAAGTTCGAAAGACCTCAAATGAGATTCTTTCCTCCTATGAGAAATGTCACTTGTTTTGCCTGTCACAAACTGGGAGATACTGTAGCATATTGTAAGACAAGGCAAATCCAATCCAACCAGCAAAGGATGCATAAAATGAAAAGACTACCTCAAGCAAACAAATGGAGAGGACAACCTTTCACCAGGTACATTAATTGATTCCATGGCTATTGTTTTTCATGTAATGAATTTGGACAAATCTGTTGAATGTAAATTGTGTTAAAAAAGGGGAACAAAATATTATACATCAGCTCAATCGTATCGTGGTAAAATAAGATGTTATGTATGCCTCAAGCTTGGTCACAAAGCAAAAGACTGTAAACTACCATATACATTAAAGAACTCTAGACAGATGATGGAATCCAATCCAATCCGACAAAACTGTGAATCAAAAAGAAGTGCAAACATTATGAAGAATCCTAATAAAGTTTGGAAGGAAAAGAGAAAGGGGGAGCCTGTTAACTCAATAACATAATGAATCCATCACAGTCTCAGGGGGAGCTGCTCTAAGAAGAAACATCCCAAGGGGAGAGAAGTCCATAAATAGTCCCCATGAAAGTACTCTAAGAAGAGCTCCTTGGAATGAGAACAACTATAAGATCAGGAAGGGAAAGGACAATTTCTCTAACAGAGGTATAGAGGAAGAAGAATACCTTAAGCACACAATAGCCAATAGGTTGATGGAAGGAGAGAAGGCAACAAGCAACCATGATGGTAGAGGGCACATCAACCATGAACATGTAAGCTAAGAAGACATCAGCGCATTAAGTGATTAATGGTTAAAATCACAAAAGTTATGCTTCGAGCTACAAAACTGGAAAGACCCATTAAGGATGATCACATTGTGCATCATACTGCTAGAATTAACAATGAATCACATTAAGAAGGATGATTAAGAGAAGTGCTTATCATAATTATATCATTACATCATTCATCTATAAAAGGTCCCCTTGGAGGAATGCAGTTAAGTGAGTGATAAATCTCTAAGTGATCTGCCCATGAAGATTCCTAGTATAGAAATTGAAGATGTCTTCCCGAAGATCATTATGTTAGAACAGTTGAATTGAATATAAAGCAACAATGATTATGGAGCAGTCCTAGAAAGGAACACGCAATGGCATTCCTTTGAACAGAATGACAGAATAAGAAAAAATGGTTAATGATGCCAAGATCAAATTCAGTATATTGATGATTGTTGGTGTGAACAGTTGAAAGCTCAATAGTAGAAACTATGAAGGTTGTCTTAACTATGGGTTCATGTGCGAGTTGAAGTGAAATCTCTGGATGGTTTATCAAAGTAGTATCAATTGGTATTTGGTACAAGCAGCATGCCTATCAACAGAATATCATGTGTTATTAGTAGAGCAGCGGTATGGTACAGGTCCTCAAGATCAAAGGATTACGGCAAAAGTACATCAAGGTAGTATACCCAGCGTTATCTACATTATTAAAGCATAAAAGGGTCAATGAAAGGGAAAAAGGATCATTATCTTGTTTACACTTGAAGTAGTATATTGAGCATTGAAGCAATATCCATTTCTAGATTTAACTGCATGCCTTCCTCAAGTCAGCACAGATATATCTTCAAGGCCTCTTTCTTAAGATCATTCATAAAACTATGTGAAGTCTGTTGGCTGAAGATATCAATTAAACAACTTAAAGATGTTTTTGTTGAAAATCATCATGACAGAATAGTTAAAGTATCTGAAGTATGAAGGACTAGTTGTGATTACCATTTGAAGCTCAAAAGTTTAATTTATCTAAATCCTACTTCAACATAAAGGATTTGCTAGTAATTCACCATTAAAGAGAGATTGATCATTGACATACATACCGCCTTATGTCATAAATAAAATTGCGTAGTTGATAAGTGAGACTGACCAATACATTGAATGTATCTAGCCTCAAGGGTTTGTTTTGAAAGTACATTGTACAAGCAGTAAAGTCATTTGGTCTCTTAGGTTGAAAGATATTGTCTAATATCACAATAAGTTGTAAGCTCTGGTTTGATTCATTGTTCACATCAGTAACAAGGACCTTTCAGCTATTAAGTGTAATATCCTTGTCAACAGACAAGCTCATATCACCACCAACAGGAAGTAAAGGTGAACCACATCTATAAAAGATATATTGGCATCGTCATATTTGAATAGATGTGTACTACAGATATGTGTCTCGGAAGAATATCATAATATGGACTGAAGTATATTTGGAGCAGAATTTATATGACGTATGGACCATTCTCAGTACTTTAGTATTATTCCAACGATGCATCTCTGATTATATAAGTCTAATACAATGTATTCTATGAAGTGTCCTTATCATCACTTTCAGCTTTATACAAGTGCAAGATTTTTGAGCTTTGGGATGGTATCAACTTACTGTGTATATACATACAAGTTCAATGATTCTCAAGGTGTTCTCCCAACAACTCGTGTACACCATTTTGGAGCAGCATGGTACAAAGTCAGAAGAAGAAGGCCTAAACACAACTCCGAGAGAGGAAATGAAAAGATAGAAAGTACATTGGGAAAGGTGCAACCCTTTGCCATTGATGTCAAAGGGGGAGGAAAAGCAAGCAGAAGAAGAAAGGTTCTTCTGAAAAGCAAGCAGAGGAAGACAAGACACTTCTCAGAATGAGAAGGGGGAGGAAGTCCTGGAGGAAGTATTGGAGTATTGCCATCAATGACAAAGGGGGAGACTGTTGGAAATATTGTCATTGATGGCAAAGGAGCATAAAGGAGCAGCACCTAAATTATCACTAAGACAAAGGAGTAGAGAAGAACCAGCAATAAGGCAAAGGAGTAGATCAGGCAATAATGTAGTAAGAAAGCATAAAAGAGAGGCAAAGGAGCAGCAGAAAGGCAAGGAGCAACATTAGACTATCAGCAGAGGCAGCAAAGAAGCAAATGCAGCTGAGAAGTAAGGTAAACAAGGAGCAGAGGCAGTTGAGGCAGCAAAGGTAACAACGAAGCAACAAAAGTCGAGAGGCAGCGAATGCAGCTAAGCAATAAAGGTAGAGGAACAGCAAAAGCAGAGAGGCAACGAATGCAGCTAAGCAACAAAGGCAGAGAAACAATGAATGTAGAGAGGCAGCAAATATAGCAGAGGCAACAAATTCAGCTAAGAAGGCACCAAAGGCAACAAAGGATCAGAAAGGAGTTACACCTAAATTATCAAAGAGGCAAAGGGGCAGAGAGAAGCAACAAAGAGGCATAAGAGCATGAAGGACACAGAGACTTCAGAGGAAACAAATGAAGTAGAGAAGGAAGAGAGGCAACGGATACCGCCGAGGTAGCAAACACAGTAGAGAAGCAGCAGAGATAGCAGAGGCAACGAATGAAGCAGAGATATCAGAGAGGAAGCAAAGAAGCCAAGAGAAGCAAGAACTGGTGTTGCAAAGTGGCAATAGTATAAATCTCAGGAAAGAATCACATCGAAGAATACAAAACAAGCTCAGAAGGAGTAGCATGGAGGACCTAATGAACAGAAGCAGAAACATGAATCGATGGCTTGCTTTAACGTTTTACCAAATATGCAGAGAAGTGCATTGAAGAGTTGAAAGCGGAACCATGAGTCAATGGCGAAGATGGAACAATGAAGGCGGTTTATAAAACCATCAAGGTTTTATCGCACCGCTTTTGAAAGATAAGCGGTAAATCTTGAAACGAACATGATAGCGTTAAGAAGGCGACGTGTGGCATACTGAAACCACCTAATTCGCGTAGGTTCAAAGACATTATCCTTTGGGTTAGTTGGCACGCGATAACGCGATGGCCGTTGGATCTTTCGAATATCAATGGCGGAGATCAAAAGTGAAAATCACAAAGTATAGTAGGTAAGTGTTAAGTCATCGCAAGATAAGCAGGGTAGAAATCAATCGGAAGTGCCAGCAGCAGCAAGGACCGTAGATCTGGGCAGCTCAACGATGACGATCACATCAACGGAGATCAAAATCGCATGTCACAAGGTCACTGTTCTAATTTGCGATGCAATCGTATATCGCATATCGCATAAGATATGAGTTCGCACGGCATGGTAAATGATATTGCGATGCGATATTACCATCGCACATCGTAGTCAGGGTAGGATAAAAATTGCACAAACACAGTAGTCACAGAAAATACGATGTGCGATGACATGGCGATGACGTGGAAAGATGACGTGGCAGTGACGTGGTGATGATGTGGCAAGGTGGCATGGCACGATGACATGGAGATGACGTGGACCTAGCCTGCACATCACAAATCGCAAGATTGGAGGGGTGAAAATTGTAAGAGAAAGGTTGAATCACTGAAATGCGATAAGAGTACCAGATGGGATGCAAATTCAAAGAAAAAGTCTAAAGGATTTCAAATCCGAAGGTATAAGGTTTCCCTTTGAGAAATCACACCGGGGGTTGGAAGAACTATGCATAGCAAGAAACACATTGGAACGCCAAAGTGCGAAGTGCGATAATGAAGCGGATGCGATGCAGGTCAATGTTGAAGCCTAAAGCATTTCAAAGTCCGGGAGTATGGGATTTCCTCTATTAAATCGTTTTGGAGAGAAAAGGAGGATTATAACGTAAAACAAAAAGGAAAGCTTGAACGCAAGAATAGACTCGAGTAAGACCCAACACTCGTGAAGAATAGTGGTTGATGCGGCAACAACAGTTTATGAAGAAAAGGTTGAACACAGCCGAAGGACTCAGGTAGAATAAGACTCGACACTATGTGTAGAGAGTAAAGCAGTTCCGCCTTAATAATGAAAGAAAGAATGAACGCGGGTAGAAAGGCTTGGGTAAGGACCAACACAGAGAAAAGGGCATAATCGAGTGTTTAGAAGAGTGGTGAAGGTTGAACGCTGTGGGCACGAGAAAAAATAGGTAGAGTCGGGAAATAGGAGAATATGGTAGCACCATTGGAAACACACCAGCTGGGTCAGGTTAGGCCAAAATGACAGTTATGCATAACTGTGTTGAATATAATAGTAGGAACCGAAACGACTCTGAAAGCAGCAGAAAAGACAAATGCACAGTGAGCCAAGAGCTGAAAGGGCTAAGTGAAATATATTTGTTGTAACTATAATTGTAAATGAATTAACTATTTGTATTGTATGTGATGCAAAGGCAAGTCTCCGTAGGCAAAGCAAAACTCCAATTTGATACTGTAATGATTGTATATATTGTTGTAACAGTCAGAATATGCTGAGTGAGGAAATGAGTGGGTGAAAGGCAAGAACCGTGCCTGTTCACTTCATATTCCCTGTAGAATGCAAACAACCATGTAGTTATTTGTATAAAGCAGGTAATATCCATGTCGAAAAGGTTACGAAAACAGAGAGAGAGAAAGAGAGAGTATGCAACAAAATTGAAGAGAGTTGTTACACAGTAATTTGTCACCGTCCCTACCATTCCCCGTCCCGCACAATGGAGGACCCATAACGTGACCTGTGAACACTGTCATGCACTGAAAACATCATCATTGCATCCCTCTGAGTATGAGCTTCATTTCCCCTTGAGACATCTCCTTGCAAAATCCATGAAAAACAGCTCTTTTGCATTGGCGCGGGTAGACAGTTCAGTACTCGCGCCACTCAGGGAAATCCTGTAAAGAGGTCGCGCCACTTGGCGCTCTGTCATAGAGCAGCAATCGCGCCACCCATTTTAGGAACTGTTTTTTATATATGGATGGCGGAAGTTGAGTTCAAACAAACTCACAACCACTGCCTATCTTGAGTTGGGAGGTTTGGCTACGGGAGTTCTATGGAAGGGAAGTAGTTTTGCCACCTTCGATGGAACCTTCCTTGTTGATAGGGCCCATCCCATAATAATAGGGATCCCAACTCCCTCCTTCCCCATCTATAAAAGCTTGCTCAGATCCATGGCAAGCTAGTCTGGAAGGGCTGAAGCTTTGCATCTCCTATTCCCAAGTGCCTTTGTGCTGAAAAGAATCCTTCCTTTCCCTTAAGGCCCATTCGAGCAAGGAGACCATTGTCACGAGACTCTGGAGAGGTTTCCCTTTCCCCCGGCGAGCTTTGCGAGACGTGGACGACCGGAGACCCGCGCGAAGGAGGCTGCAGCGTCAGAACTTGGTTGTAACTTCTATTCGTTTACCACTTTAATAGATGACTATGATTATGGTTCCACTCCTTTTTCCATTATGTTAATGCGAGTAATGTATTTTCTGACCGATGTTTAGTTACGTATGCTGGTTCCTATGCTTGTATTTGTTTGTTCTTTCTGTGTGCAGGTGTTCATCCACGGAGATCATGGAAGGATTGTGATCTGCCAGGACTGAAGGACGGGGACATCTCTTTTTCAGATCGAGCGCTGGAATCCAGGTAGGTTCTTATCCCAAATCTTTCATTCGTAACTGGGAGCCTGCGTCATAGCATTGTTTGTTTGTTGCTAGACCCCTGCTGGGCTAGTAGGGATCGCCTCTGTCCGCAGAGGGGATTTACCTTCTCAACAAATTGGCGACCACAGTGGGAGGTCGTCCGGTTTTCCTTGTCTCGTTTATGATTGGTTCGCTTTGATTGTTTCTCCTTGCTTGATGAACCTTCTGGGTTGGGTTCTTTCATTATTTTAGCCTTGTGGTTTGCTTAGCTTGTGTTGGTCTTTTCTCAGATTAGCTTGTTTTTTAGTTTTCATTGAAGAATTCGACTGGCGCGGGTTTTTACCTGACAGTCGCGCCACTTGGCGCGTGTTGAATTTGTCTGTCTCGCGCCACTCGGCCTCTGGCGCTAGTTTCAAGGCCACAGTCGCGCCACCCCTGTGACTTTTTTGAATTTCTTCAATTTTTGGCTTTCTGAGCTTGACCAATACTTTTCTTCTTGATTTCCTGATTGTTTGAGTGCATTGGAGCCTGGTTTGACTGGAATTCACCGCTATCCTTTGGTTGTTTGCCTCTATCTATCGGTTTCACGATTTGAGCCCTAGGGCATCTAGTGGCATAGTGAATCGAGGCCTCCTTGGGAGCTTTGGTGTCTTGATTGTCCTGTCGACTTGTTGCTTAACCCTCCATGCCCTCTTAGCAGTCTTTGATTGTTTTGTTGCGTCTTTTGAATGATTGTTCGTTCTTTCATTCAGGATTCGTTTGCCCTTGCTTTGGACCCAGATCACACGGTCCATTGGGGTGTTTTGAGTCTTTCTTCGATTTGAGAAACTTTGGGTCGATTTAGAGATTTGGTTGCTTGCTTGGTGAGTGAATGTTGTTTGCTTTGCTCTCTTAGTTATCATTTCTCTAATTGTTCCTTTTGTTTTCAGTGCACATTAGCCATTAGACATTGAAAATTTTTAAAAAAAAATATATAATCTCTTTTGTTTTTTTAATTAGTGCAAATTGTCATCTTTTCCGTATCACTAGTGATTAGTGTTTGAATGAAAAATGTGCAATTGCATTAGTTGCATTAGAGACATTCTTGTTTGTATTCCGTTCATTTCGTTTGTATTAAAGCTCTCAACTCTCATTTAACTATTTTTCATCGAACGAAATGTTGCATCGTGGCATATAGCTTGCATTTAGGAGACACTACATACGATAAGGCCTGGAAATTGAAACTTAATTGAAGATCAACTGTAAAATTTATTCAATTAACCTAAGGCAACATTGGAACTTAACGAAACATATTTAGAAAGTCTAGGCTAGAGACGTGTTCCGGCGTCGTTAAACCTAGCAGCTGTCGCTCGCCGTTTGGCTTTAGACAGCGCTAGTACGGACTTGCGCTCCCCGTACCGTCGAGTATATAAAGGGAGACCCCTATAGGTTTGCAATCCTTTATCCACAGGAAGCCGAGTCTGCCGCCTTTTACCCGTGATACACCGAACACAGCATTCGGGGAGACTACCTGCACGTACGGAAAGTCCTTGGTCGATTTCTGTTTCATTATTGAAACCAAGGTGTATATTGCAGTTCACGGATATTTGGTACACCTTTTGTGCCTAGTTTTTCCTGAGCAGTCATTTGGTCTTTTCTGACTCCCTAAACTTGAAAAGACCGTCAAGCGCTTGTCCTTTCACGCTTGTGTCAACTCTGAAAGAGATAGAGTCACCTTTTTATCGTTTCTCGACTCTTAAAATATGAAACGGTAGAATTTCTTACTTTCCAATGTGGTAAAATCAATCGCCCACGATTACACACCCGTTTAGACATTGCTTGTGACTGTTTGATCGTGTGTCTTAACTCGTTTTCAGCCCGTGTGTGGTTTCGAGTTTGAGGCAACTTTTTCAGAGTTCACCAACCAAGGAATCCCCTCAGAAGGGAATCCTGGTCATTTTCCTCCTTTTGGAAATGTTGGTGCTCCTTACATGGCGACGTTGTCCCTTCCTGGGTTAACTGTTGGGTTGCCTGTTTGGTTGTTCTCAACCTCTGTTGTCCCGAATGTCTCCACTACTGTTCAATCAGTTCCTCCAACGGAACACCATCATGTTGATTCCAAGGTGGACCTCTCCCCTTCTTCGCCTGTTTCTGCGTCCTCCTCTTCTACTTCGCCTGGTGAAAGTCTGGATTCAAGTAACCAGGTGGCTAAGAAGAAGAAGAAGAAGACAAAGAAGAAGAAGTCTGATAAGCGAGAGATTAAAAGTGTTGCTATTGCTCCTGAAACGTCTCCTCTTGATAACCCTTCCAACCCTCCTCGGAAAGTCAAGTTCCCCTGCATGTTGTGCACGGGAGACCATCTTCTTCGAGACTGCCCTGGCATTCCCAAGGTACTCGAAGTATGGTCCAACGGTCCCCCACCGTTGTCTTCGGCTTCCGGGAGTCAGGTTGGGGACACTGGTAAGGCTCCTAAGAAGCAGGGTAAGATCACCAATCCTTGTAAGTTGTGTGAAGGGCACCATGCTATTCACCTTTGTCCTTATATGGATGAAGCCAAGCGAGTCTTGGACAACCTGACTGTTTCTACACCACGCCTCCCGGCTGGTTATAAACAACTTTCTTTGAGTCTTCCACCGGCTGATGCCGTGATTGGTCAAGGGTCATCCTTGGTCGATCCCACTCCTCCAGAAATTCAGATTCAGGAATCCGTTCCCGACCAACCATTGGTCGTGGGATCCGTTGAACTGGCCCCATCTGCGGTGCACCAGGTCTTTTCTGTTGAGAGTGGACCCCATAACCCTCATGTTCTTCTGGTTTCTTCAGATTCTTCAGACTTGGAGAGAGATTCTCCTATCCCTGTACTTCAAGAAGTTTCTCCTCCGCCTCCCAAGATGGAGGCTACGGAGGATTTTCCTCCCGCCTTCGAGATGGAGGTCATGGAAGAGGCTTCTACTTTCGTAACATCAGGGGAAGACCTTCGCATTTCGATGGTAGCCCCTCCGAGTAGTTTGGTCGCTTCCTTTGACTGGAATCGATTTGCAGGATTTCGCCTTCCGTCTTATGTGCCTTTCGAGATCACAGTACAGGCTCTTGGTCTGGTCATACCCAGCACCATTATAGACGAAGGTGCCTCCGTCAGTATTCTATCCTCGACTACCTGGCAAGCCTTCGGTTCGCCACCGCTTGCGCCTGTTACGCAAAATCTGTTGACTTTCAATAGAAGAACGAGTCAACCGTTGGGGATCCTTCCAAGGTTACCTGTTACTTTGGGAGGTAAAACCGTCCATATGGATGTAATGGTCGTTCCAGGCCCCTTGGATTTCCATCTGCTCCTGGGGCGCGATTACACCTATGCCATGGGAGCGCTTGTCTCCTCCCTTTTTCGTGTAGCCTGTTTTCCACATGAAGGACGGATTGTGACCATTGATCAGCTGTCGTTCTTTGGTCCCAATGTAGCATCTGGTCCGCCATCACCCCCTCCTGGTTTTTATCCACCTGTTGTATCTGCCCCACCGCAGGTCAACTATGTGGCCACTTACCCCGTGCCTGTGCTCAGTAATGATGCCGTAGTGCATAATGTGCTGGGGGCATTGGGTCCTGACTTCCAGGATGTTTCCCTTCCATCAGGAGTGGAACTCTTGGAAGCGCCGCCTTCTTGTTCATTTTGATGTAAGCCGGTCGGAGCACAGTTCCTTGTCTTGTGTCAAGCTCCTTAAAAAATGAAACAAGGTTTGTCGGAGCACAGTTCATGGTCTTGTGTCAAGCTCCCTAAACCATGAAACAAGGTGTTTGAGGATAGTTCTTTTAATGTGTCAACCTCGTTAAAATAATGAAACACGTTCCCATTCAATTCGAGTCTTTGATAAGATCTCGTAAAATCCCAGTCGAGTCTTTTCTTTTGATCTTGTAATTTGAACCTTCACTCCATCTGCCTTTCATATGGAATGAAGCTTGGGGGGCATGTACCTCGAATTGAGTCACCATGCTGGGGGCATGCTTACTTTTTCAAGCATAGTTTGTTTCCGTTTCAAGCTTGTGTAAAAATGAAACCGGTTTCAAGCATAGTTTATCTTTGTTTCAAACTTGTGTAAAAATGAAACCATTCTTATTTTACCTCTTGTGATTGCCATTTTATCAGCCTATTTCTGCCAGATGAGCCTTGGTTTTCTCACTCCATTGTCACTATCTGCTTGGCCGATCATATGCCTTCACTTGGTTGTTTTACCCGTTCCTGAGGAACCGCTGCTATGAGTGGTCTTGTTAGCCAGCCTCTCGACCTTTATTTGTTCAGAGTAGTTCAACCATTACCGGAACCAGTTGCTACCCTTTATACCACTCGTTCCTCCAGGAGGAGTCATCTTTCAGCTCTTTTCTGACTCTCTAAACATGAAAAGATTGCCGAGGCCCTTGTCGTTTCGATCTCGTTAAAATGGATACGAATCGACATTCACCCAGTATACGTTTAACCCTTTTTCGGGCTGGGATGGATTGATTACGAAAAAGGAATACCCTAGCCTATCGCGACTAGGAGGTTTTCCCGGATATTGTTTTCTACCTTTTCGGATCTGGGAAACTATTTACGAAAAGGGACATGTGGAGTTTTCTTTTCCGCTGTCTTTTCAAACTCTCTAAACATGAAAAGACGCCGAGTTCTTCCTTTGTCAGAGTCGTTAAACCCTGATGACATTGGATTTCGTCGAAATGACGTTCTCCGAGTTTCTCCTTCCTAGGACTCGTTAAATGCACTAGGATGGATTCGCCCGAAGGGCGGACTTATATCACAAGCATATGCTATCCTCTTCAAGCTTGTTATCAAAAATAATTGGGGTACTCGCCAGAAATGGTGGGGGAAAAATGGAACCATCGTCGTTGTCGTCGGCAGTATGTCGCTCTTGAACATGGCACTTGTCTGCATTCGTGTCGGGTTGGGGACATCTCATCTCGCTGCTTCACTTGGCTTCCATGGGTTTGGGTAATCTCTTTTGACCTCTCATCTGTTCACTGCCTCGTCGCCATGACCTTTGATCCGTTGATGTCAAATACTGCCAAGTCCATTGTCGTGCCGTTCATATGTTCAAGAGAAGTTGGCCTCTGCGAATATCAACCTTCCTCTGTTTCTCATATGATCCTAATTCACAACAAAACATTATGTTCCTCTGTCTCGTGTCGATGATGTGGGAATCATTATGGCCCACCTTCGATCAAGATCACTTCCTGTCGACTTCAACTCATTATCCAGGAGTTGGTCTAGAGACTCCTGATGGTACCTTGGGGCCTGCATGCCTTAATGGCAGGTTCGTCGCATTCGACGAGAGGTTTTCATTATTGACCTCCGATCGGATGATTCTGCGGGTGTTCGAAGTCAGCTCATTTATTCACACGCCGTGGATTGTACCTGTAGTACCTTGAGGACCATTGTCATTATTGGTGGTTCCTCTCGCGTCTGTTAACGGCTTTCACCATTGGCTGGTAATCAGGCGATGTTCTTGCATGTTCGACATCAGCTCACATATTCGCGTGCTAGAACTTGTACTTATTTGGGTCGAGATGGAGCGCAAGACCCTGGATTGTGTCTGTTGTAATCCAGGCTGCGATTGTGGATTATTGTCATTATGTACATGACCCAATGATTGGATGGCTGCGACCATACCTGAGTCTATTTGTTTGATCTTAGTTGGATGGCTGCGCCCATACCCTGGATCCGGATTATAGCATACTCTGTTTCGGATGGCTGCGTCCATACCATATATACATCATGTACTTGAGATATCAGTTGTATCTTTCTATGCAGGTTTTCCGACGGCGGGCCTTCAGTTGGACATGTTCTCGTAAAGCATTTCACCCCTCTCTCTCTCGGGCCTCATGCTTTAGGGGGCATCTGTTACACGGTAATTTGTCACCGTCCCTACCATTCCCCGTCCCGCACAATGGAGGACCCATAATGTGACCTGTGAACACTGTCATGCACTGAAAACATCATCATTGCATCCCTCTGAGTATGAGCTTCATTTCCCCTTGAGACATCTCCTTGAAAAATCCATGAAAAACAGCTCTTTTTGCATTGGCGCGGGTAGACAGTTCAGTACTCGCGCCACTCAGGGAAATCCTGTAAAGAGGTCGCGCCACTTGGCGCTCTGTCATAGAGCAGCAATCGCGCCACCCATTTTAGGGACTGTTTTTATATATGGATGGCGGAAGTTGAGTTCAAACAAACTCACAACCACTGCCTATCTTGAGTTGGGAGGTTTGGCTACGGGAGTTCTATGGAAGGGAAGTAGTTTTGCCACCTTCTATGGAACCTTCCTTGTTGATAAGGCCCATCCCATAATAATAGGGATCCCAACTCCCTCCTTCCCCATCTATAAAAGCTTGCTCAGATCCATGGCAAGCTAGTCTTGAAGTGCTGAAGCTTTGCATCTCCTATTCGAAGTGCCTTTGTCTTGAAAAGAATCCTTCCTTTCCCTTAAGGCCCATTCGACGAGGAGACCATTGTTACGAGAGACTGGAGAGGTTCCCGCCACGGCCCGAGCACCACGGCAGACCGGCCGAGAACCCGCGCGAAGGAGAGTGCAGCGTCGAGGAACTTGGTTGTAACCCATTCGTTTACCACTTTTTCTAGGTAGTGACTATGATTATGGTTCCACTCCCTTTTCCATTATGTTAATGCGAGTAATGTCTTTTCTGACCGATGTTTAGTTACGTATGCTGGTTCCTATGCTTGTATCTGTTTGTTCTTTCTGTGTGCAGGTGTTCATCCACGGAGATCGTGGAAGGATTGTGATCTGCCAGGACTGAAGGACGGGGACATCTCTTTTTCGGATCGAGCGCTGGAATCCAGGTAGGTTCTTATCCCAAATCTTTCATTCGTAACTAGGAGCCTGCGTCATAGCATTGTTTGTTTGTTGCTAGACCCCTGCTGGGCTAGTAGGGATCGCCTCTGTCCGCAGAGGGGATTTACCTTCTCAACAAGAGTTGAAGATTTTAGAAAGATGCAGAATGAAAAGAGCAGAAGATTATAAGACAGAACATCACGAGGTTAGAAAAGAAGCATAAGGTGAGAGAGTGTAAGAAGAAGAAGGAGCAGAGAGAGGATTTGTGAAGATCCAAAGATGATATAAAGCAAATTTGAAGGCTAGAAGGACAGTATTAAAGAAGGAGAAAAACAGAGCTGATATCCAGGTAAATCAGCATATGATTTTATTGTACAGTGAGGGAGTTGGAGCTTCCTTGCAAGTTGTAGCTTGCAGAAATGAGGTAGGAGCCTCTTGTAGGTTGTAGCCTGCAGAAAATAGATGGGAGTTGGAGCTTCCTTGCAAGTTGTAGCTTGCGAAATTGAGGTAGTAGCCTCCTGTAGGTTGGAGCCTACAAAAAATCAGTGGTGAGAGGGAGTTGGAGCTTCCTTGCAAGTTGTAGCTTGCAAAATTGAGGTAGTAGCCTCTTGTAGGTTGGAACCTATAGAAAATCAGTGGTAAGAGGGAGTTGGAGCTTGCCTTTGCATCACAACAATAATAAGATGTGGTTTTCTCCCTTATGGGTTTCCACTTATATATGTTGTCTACGTGCACGATGTTTATGTGTTGATATGGTGTATTTAATCTGCTTAATACTTGCTGCTCACATATTAAGATTGTTGTTACATTATGTAATAAGTAGATCATGAAATGAAGGTGTAAATAAGTTTAAAGGAAAGTTTTAAAAGTCCATGAATGTGTTAAACTGATTAACCCCCCGCCCCCCCCCTCTCAGTTTAACTAAGGGTTCAACAAGCAGGGCCACCTAAAATTTCTTGCTTGTACTGACTCACTTCATTGAGTTTTGATCACCTCAGCCTTGCATGACACATAGAGCACTCCTAGCTAGCAACAAAAACCTCTTCCACCATCTTGTAGGGGAAAACTATGCAATGCAAAGGCCCTCCTATCTTCACAATGTAGTGAAAACCCTCCTAGGCAAAGTAACCTTATTTTAATGGATTCCCTCAGTGAAAAATGTATTCTAGATGAATAAGCAGCCATTGCTGGGTCAAAATACACCAACATAAGAGGAAAAGTGCATTATGCATTAACAATGACCCATTTTTGAGAAAAATTATGCTTTCCATAAGACTTCATCTTCCTCTTCCTATCCATAGTGCAATCTCGAGGCTCAAGCCTTCACCCTTGTTCCTTGTCCTTCCCCATTATGCTGAAAACTTTTTTAAGCCCCCCTTTCTCATAACATGGCATAGTAAAAGGCTAGTGGAAGCCTCCTATCATCCCTTGACCAGTCAAACTGCACTGGCACAGTCTTTCTCTCTTTCCTTCCTGGCGCATGGCTCAGTCTTAAGCAACAAGTTATCCCTACCTTTTTCCTTGAGCTTCCCAACTACATTGGACCAAGAAGAGCCCCTCTTTACCATACATGGCATAGTAACATTGAAAAATGATTCCTTCCTAGGAAATTGTTGAGCTCAACTACGCTTTCCTTATCAAGCCTCCTCCTTTCAACCCTTCCATAGGCCTATCATAAGTAGCCTCTTCCATGAGCTAGGTAGGGATATAATAGTTGATTTTAAGATCGAATTTTCCTTGTCATGAATGATCTTCATTGGAAGGGATACCTTCTTAGCATGATAGATGTTCAAAAAATATAACAAGACGAAACACCAATAAGCACTTGCATAGAAGAATCACAAAAGTGAACTATCATGAAGACATGGAGCAGATCCTAAACTATGATAGAAAGAAGACATTGTTGAAAATTCAACAAGAAATGTGTGTCTAATTTAATTTTCCCTTAATAAAATTGGACAATAAATTGTAATCTTATCTCATAATCTCTTGTAATAGTTAACTGAGTGTGATAAACTCAGTTAGATCATGAATTTCGAGTTGAGGGTGGTTGGTGAGGCATGCAGAGCGATTCTATTAGTTTTTGAGTCCAAGTTGCAGTTAGTGCATTAGTTTAATGCATGCGAAATCAGTTAACTCAATTAATTGAGTTAAAATCAATTTAACTAGTTGTAATTGTTTGTTGCACTAGTGAGAGGTCAAGTGAATTAAATCATATTTAATTCACATGCAGTGATATGTCAAGTAACTGATGATTTACCATTAATAGTTGCATGCATGTTAGTTCTGATGAAGACCCAGTTGAGACAGAGGTTAAAGGGATTTTAACTATCAGTTGTATTATTAGCACACTGCCCGCATGCAGTAATACAGTACCCATAGGATTTCCCATGAGAATTGTGTAGTTTTGGAAGGCTGAAATTCCTAACGAATAGGAATTGCATTCCACATGAATTGCACAAGCAAGGCAGGCTGAGCAAAGGCTGAAAATTGGCTAAGTGTTGGTCGATTTTGTCCAGATCAGTGTGAGACAATTGTGAGAGTGCAACAGACTCTTGTGAGAAGAGTGCATTGTAATTGTTTCATGATTCCTTGGTGAATACACAATAGAAGATAAAGGGGTTTTGAGTAGCAAGATTTCCTCGAAAAAATGTATGTGTTGTGGTTTGATTTGCTTCTTTCTTTACTTGTTGTGATTGTTGATCATGTTTATTTTCCGCAATTAATTTCTAGAAGGATTCAATATCTTGCTTTAGCATATCACATGATCAGATTGAATCCATTGGTATACATATTGTTTGAATAATTTCTACATGGTATCAGAGATCAGGAAATCGCTATAGTGGAGAAGAAATTGAGTTTGTGCTGAATAGCATTCGAATTTGCAAAAATATTCTTTGGTGCGACAGGCGGATCAAGATGGCTTTCAATGGCTTGAGATTGGAATATGTGCTCAAGGGCAGTTCTAATTATATTGCATGGAAGAATAGGATGGAAGCAATTCTGGAGGACAATGGGTTGAAATAATTAATTGATAATGACATTCCCAAGCCCGCAGCAGCAGACGTTGCTCTTCTTGATGCTTGGAAAAAGAAGGTTGCAAAGGCGAGGAGGATTTTATTAGAGGGATTTTGAGACCACATTGTCTCGAGTCCATATGCAATGTGGAAGGCTTTGACAGATTTGTTTCTTAGTAGCAGTGACCATAGAAAATTGGCACTAAAGGACAAGCTTAGGAAAATTAAAATGGAGAAAGGCGACACTATTCTAAAATATTTAACCAAGTTCGTCCAATGTCGAGATAAGCTTGGGAGTGTCGGAATTACTGTAGCAAATGATGACTTGGTGAGCCTAGCTCTTCTAGGCCTTCCCAAGAGTTGGTATAGTTATCAAGACTCTGTCAATGGGAGGGAGAAGCTACGAGATTGGGAGCGACTTTGGTCGGATTTGGTGCAAGAAGAATTCAAGCGGAATACTAGGGATGGATCCTCATCTAAGGCGGATGATGAGGAAAATTGCACCTTGGCTGGTAAGGAAAAGAAGAGGAAGGGAAAGAAATCCTATTCTAAATATGAGACTGACAAAGAAGGAAAGAAGTGTGACATGTCTAGAGTGAAATGTTTTCACTATCACGAGCATGTACATTATGCCAATAATTGTCCACAGAATAATAAGAACAACAAGAAGGCTCCAGGATCTGCAGCGGGTGAGGCTTTGGCCTCACAATTTGAGTTTGACTTCTCGCTCATCGCATGCATGGTTTCTAGTGCGATGGGATCAGTGTGGTACTTGTATAGTGGTGCATCTTTCCACATGACAGGAGACAAATAAATTTTTAGTAGCTTGGAGGAGAAATATCTCCATATGCATATCGAAATGGGTGATGACAGGAGGTATAGTGCTACCGGGATTGGTACAGTTACTTTCTAGAGATATTCAGGTAAACCCTTCTTATTAAAATATGTCATGCATGTACCGAGCTTGAAAAATAATTTATTTTCAGTTACTATGTTGAAGGATAGAGGATATGATGTGGTTTTCAGTGAAGGGAAAGCATTCCTTCGTCACAAAGCCATAGGGAAAGCTAAGAAGATTGGGGTTCATGTGAAGAACCTCTATAAGCTTGATGTAGATGGATGCACAACATTCATGGGTAAAGCAGACAAAGTAGTGAACCGGGATGAGGGTGAGTTATGGCACAGGAGATTGGGCCATCTACACCACGGTGCTTTGAAGGTCATGCAACAGATTACTATGGGGCTTCCAAAGGGTACACTTGCGCAGATAAACACATGCAAGGGATGTACCATGGGGAAGTATGCAAAACCACTTTTCATGAGAAGGAGAACCGAGTAGCGGAAATCCTTGACAGAGTTCACTCAGACCTACATGGACCATTCTCTACAGCTTCGACAGAAAAGCACAGGTATTATGTAATTTTTGTTGATGATTTTTCTAAAAAGTGTTGGATCTACTTCATGCAGAATAAAGATCAGACGTTCTTAAAATTTTGTGAGTTCAAAGCACTGGTAGAGAAAGATGCAGGGAAGCATGTGAAGGCTCTGAGGAGAAACAATGGTGGTGAGTACATATCCAATTAATTCAAGAACTTCTGTAGCAAAGAATGAATTTAGAGAGAGTTAATTGTGCCTCACAACCCACAACAGAATGAGGTCATAGAAAGAAAGAACAAAACAATTATGGGTGTGGCACGAGCGATGTTGCATGATCAAGGCCTATCGTTGCATCTGTGGGCAGAGGCATGCAACACAACGGTATTTGTGTAGAACCGTAGTCCTCATCGGATACTTGGCATGAGTACACCAGAGGAGGATTTTTCTGGTAAGAAACCTAATGTTTCATATTTTAAAATTTTTGGCTCATCTGTTTATTGCCATGTGATCATAGATTCCAGAAAGAAGCTAGAACCAACAGTTGAGATTAGGATTTTTGTGCGGTACACTGATACTCCCCACAAATCCGGTGTATTTGCCAAACAACAGGATGATTGTTGTAACACGGGATATAAAATTTGATGAGGAGAAAGCCATGCAATTTTCTCTTGAAAGGGAGTTTGATTTGCATGCAGATGAGGAACTCTTAGTTATGAAGGATGAACCTCAAGATGTGGAGTAGCCACATGCGAAGGATGATGGAGTTGCAGAAAAAGCTCATTCAGAGCCATCCACCAGACATGGTAAAAGGCGCACCACATAAGCTGGTAGATTGGGACTTGATGCGACAGAACATGCAGGAGCACCTACATCACTACGCAGACAAAGACAGTCTCCAGACAGGTTTACTAGATACATGGCTCTTATGAGAAATTTTATTGTGACAGAACCATCCTCTTTTGAGGAAGCAGTGCAACAACCAATTTGGGTTGATGCCATGGTTAAGGAGTATGACTCCATCTTTAGGAACAGTGCATGGGAAGTTGTCCCAAGACCAGTTAGAAAATTAGTGGTTAGATCTAGATGGATCTATAAGGTCAAGAAAGTAGCAAATGGGAGTGTGGAGAATTATAAGGCTAGATTTGTAGCTCAGGGATTCTCACAAGTTGAGGGGATTGACTATGAGGAGATTTTTGCACCGGTTGCGAGGTACTCATCGATTAGATCTATCCTTGCACTCTCAGCGCAAATGGGGTGGCAGATACATCAGATGGATGTGAAGATTGTGTTTGTCAATGTAGTTATTAAGGAAGAAGTGTACATAGAGCAGCCATAAGGTTTTGAGACCTTTGACAGTGGGTCGCATGTGTGCAGTGTTGAAGTTCAACAATAAATTTCAGCACCTACACTAGTGTGGGACCAGAAGGTCCAAGTAGCACCTACACTAGTGTGGGACCATAGGTCTTAGCAGCACCTATACTGGTGTGGGCTAAATTTGGTGCATGTCTATTTTAGTTATCCCTTAATTATGATGGACAATAAAATGCAATCTAATCTCAAAATAACTTGTAATAGTTAATTGAGTGTGATAAACTCAGTTAACTTGTGAATTTCGAGTTGAGGGTAGTTGTTGAGGCATGCAGAGTAATTCTAGTTGTAACAAAGTTCGAAGTGCAGTGGTTCATTAGTTAATGCAGGTTGTAATCAGTTTAACTCAGTTAAGTGAGTTAAACTCAGTTGTGCTAGTTGTAACTGTTAGATACACTATTGAGAGATCAAGTGAATTAAATATTATTTAATTCACAATAAGTGATCTCACATGCAACTGAGGATTTACTATTATTAGTTGCATGCATATCAGTTCCAGTGGAGACCCAGTTGAGATCTAGGTGAAAGGGAAGTTGACTATCAGTTGTAGGATTATTGGGTTGCACCCATGCAACCAAATACCCATTGGATTGCACATGATCCTTGCGCAGTCAAGAAAGGCCAAAATTCCTATGGAATATGGATTGCATTCCACATGAATTGTGCAAGCAAGGCAGGTTGTCAGGAGGCAGAAAATTGGTTAAGTATTGGTCAGTTTTTCTAGGACAGTGTGAGATAGTTAGTTTAGTACAAGAGGGCTCTTGTGAGAATAGTTGTATGTAATTGTTTCATGTATCCATGCTAAAGATAAAATAGAAGATAGTGGGGTTTTGATCAGCAAGCTTTCCCCGGGAAATTATTTGTGTTGTGGTTTGATTGATTCTTCTTTGCTTCATGTGAATTTCGATTGTGCTTTTAATTCCGCAGCTGATTTGTAGAAGTGATTCAGTATCTAACTTTAGCACATTGTTAGATCGAATTGAATCCATGATATACATGCTTGCTGTATAATTTCTACATGGTATCAGAGCACAAGAAATCACAATAGTGGAGGAGGAGCTGAGTTTGTAACTGAATATAATTCGAATTTGCAGAAGACTTTCTTGGTGCTACAGCTGATTTAGGATCAAAATGGATTTCAATGGCTTGATATTGGAGTATGCACTCGAGGGTAGCTCTAAATATATTGCTTGGAAGGATAGGATGGAGGCAGTACTCGAAGATAATGGCTTCAAGGAATTCATTGACAATGATGTTCCTAAACTCACTATGAAAGATGATGCAAATCTTGATGCATGAAAAGAAAGTGGCGAAGGCGAGGAGGATCTTACTGGATGGAGTATGAGACCACATTGTCTCAAGTCTCCATGGGAAAGACACACCATATGAAATGTGGAAGGCTTTGACAAATCTATTTCAGAGCTGCAGTGACCATAAGAAATTGGCACTGAAAGATAAACTCAGAAACATCAAGATGGAGAAAGGCGACTCCATGCCAAAATATTAAACAAAGTTTTCCAATGTCGGGATGAGCTGGGAAGCGTTGGCATTACTGTCACTGATGATGATTTGGAAAGTCTAGATCTCCTAGGACTTCCCAGGAGTTTGCATAGTTATCAAGACTCTGTCAATGGAAGGGAAAAGCTTCCAGATTGGGAACGACTTTGGTCGGATTTGGTGCAGGAGGAGTTCAGACGGAATATCAAAGATGGATCTTCATCTAAGAATGAATATGAAAAAAATTGTGCTTTAGCTGCCAAGGCGAAGAAAGGGAAAGGAAAGAAGTTCCATTCTAAATCTGAGTCCAAAGATGGCAAGAAGTGAGACATGTCCAAAGTGAAATGTTTTCAGTATCACGAGCATGGGAATTATGCTACTAACTTTCCACAAAAGAAGAAGAACAAGAAGGCTTCAGGATCTACAATTGGTGAGGCTTTGGCCTCGTGATCAGGTGATCATGTCCTAATTGGAGAAAATGCTCAAAATTTTATTTTCTCAGAATTGGTTGAAACCAGAACGACAGGAAAGGCCTCGTCAAAACGTTCCTGTAGCCATGAACGACACTCAAAACTGATACTGTATGTGAAAGATATTCAAGTTTGAAATTTCACAATTTTATGGAAAAGTCCAGTTTGACCATATTTGACTTTGAATAAAAAAAATATTAAAAAAAGAATATTCCACAAAATATTCCACAGAATATTTCATGGAATATTCTCTGTGGACCAATCAAAGTCTGACAAGTTTCACAGTTGTATTGCACAGTGGATTGACCGCATATACAAGTGGACCAATTTATGGGCACCACGTGGCCTGTCCGGAGGCCGCCACGTGGCCCCAAGACTGCAGAAATTTTGTTTGTGTAAAATTTTGGCACTTAATGGGAATCAACCTCGGGTCTCGGCGTTTCCAGTTGGGCGGCCCGACTGGGCGAGCTACGTGGTGGATCTTAACTTTTAAGGGGCAAAACTTATGTTTGAAGTTTAAATACTTTTCAGTTGGGGTCGAAAGGGGGCCAGCCCCCTTTACAAAGGACTAGGGCTTGTAACCTTGGCTTAACTCCGGCGGTTAGCAGTTATATATGAGGTTCAACAGATAAGTCACATGAACTCCTGCGAGGGTTACGAATAAGTTAAATGCTATGGTTATATAACCGTTGGTTCAACGGTTAACAAGTCGACGGGTGCGGTAACATGTGACCGCAATAATATAACACTTATCATAACCCCTAACGGTCCTGAAAAAACTAGCGGAGCACGCCATTTTGGGCGGAGATGCCATAGTTAGCGGGGCTAACTACAGTTATCCCAATTTTGGCGGAGTTTCCTTAGGCCAACTTGGACAAAACTTCAGTGGGACATAACTTTCTCTAGGAAAAACCTTTTGGAGCGATTTTTTTTATTTTTTTATTTAAAGTATTTTGAGCATTCCAGAGCCAATGGTGTAGGTTGTAGAGGCAACAGAGCTCATATTTAGATACCTTTTCAGCAGAGAATATTGAAGAGCCATAAGGGCTTAGGGAGTGTTGGAGTTGTATTGGGCTATGTTTAACCATTGGAGGTGAAACAAAAGCCTATATTTACTGTTCTCTGTGTTTTGAACTCATTTCCACAGCTTATTTTTCCTGTTTAGGCTTTCTTATCACTGTATAACCAATTTGAGCATCTAATAGAGCAAGGACATGCCCATTTGGGGGCCTTGGACCCGATAGATGTAGCCCAGGAGGGGTGAACTGCCTCATCAACTGCTGTGTTATATTATGTGATTTTATCTTGCTATGTTTTTTCAAATTTGATATGTTAAACAGTAAAAATAAATAACACTCCTTCACAATAAGACTCAGAAAATTACCAAAAACACTTTGTTTCACTTGCAAGACTATCTAAACACTTTGCACATATAATTTTATGGAAAATGAATACCTTGAACAACAAACAAGTAGTTTCATTTTCAGATCATTAGTGTTTACTTCTATTATTTCTATAGACAGAGTCTGTAAAGGGCCAAGTAGCCTTTGGATCTCATCCTTTCTTTAAAGGTGACATATCCAGTAAATGCCCATACAGTCAATCTCTGTAATAGATCTATGAAGTTCTCGCATTTCAGATCAAGTTGGTATCAGAGCTTATGGTTTTGAGCTAGAGTTTTTACTCAACATTTGTTTTGTGCAAAGATTAAGTCATTTGTTTGCAAGTTTTGATGTTGACTAGGTTAAAACTCAAGAGAGGTGAAGGAAAATTGGATAGTGCACAAACTAATCCACAACCAAGAAGGGTCATAGAACCACCTCCAAGAGCCCTAGAAGTAGCTACAAGCATGTCTTCAAGAGAAGCTCATGAAGAAATGGATCCCAAGGAAGAAGAAAGAGTATTTCGGAAAGCTTTCTTGGATATGACTGAAATGGTAAGGATCCTATATCAAGAAAGAAATGATAGGATTGCTGGAGAAGGGTCTAAAAACCAAAAAGAAGGAGAGGATTCCTCAGGAGGAAAGAAGGGTAATGATCAGTCAAAGAAAGGGAATGGAGGAAATGGTGATCCACCATCTCCATCGTCATCATCTTCTTCGACTTCGGTAAATTAGTCACATAAGTAAAAAACCACTAGTAAAAATCTTTTTTTAAAGCTTGATGTCAAATTTGAATTGCCAATGTTTAATGTTGAAGTGAATTTAGAGAAATTAGATAATTGGATCAGACAACTGGAAGTCTATTTAAGGATTCAAAATTTGCATGATGACGACACTAAAATACAACTAGCCTTGCTAAGGATGGATGGATCAGCTTTGGTATGGTGGGAAGCCAAGACCAAGGAGGAAATCAAGAAACATGGTAAGATTATTCTAACATGGAATGATTTTATTATTTCCATCAAGAAGCAATTTTGTCCTCTTGCTCATCTTCAAAAGGCTATAATGAACTGGCAAAACTTTAGACAGCTTAAGGAACAGAGTGTGCAAGACTATACCCAGGAATTTAGGAGAAGAGCACTCTTATTAGGGGTAGACTTACGAAGTCAAGATAATTTACTGAAGTATATAGGTGGTTTTCACAGTTACCTTAAACACACTATCCTTATGTTTAATCCTACTAGTCTAGATGAAGTTTGTGTACAAGCTATGCATTTAGAGGCTAGAGGGAAAAACACTTTTGATGAGGGTAGAAACATCCCTTTCAAAGGGAAGAAAAAAGATAAAACCTTTAAGGGAAAAGGTAAAAAGAATGCATCTATCAAACAAGAGGGTGAAAATTTCATTTGTAAACATTTTTAAAGAGAGGGCCATGAAGAGAAAAACTATTGGAAATTACATCCTGAAAAAAGAAACCAGTTTCACAAAAACAAGGGTAAGAATAAAACTACAGCTACTACAACTACAACTAAAGATTTAGGTGATGATTCAGGGGATGAAACCAAAATTGCAGCCATGGGTTTGAAAAGTATGAAGGGAAAGGAAACATAAACTAAAGCAAGCACTAGTACTTAAAACTGTCATGTACAAGCTCCTAGTGAGGAAGAAAGAATTGAATTGTTTCATGTGAGGGCAGTCTCAAAACATACTAAAATTGACACACTGTTTGACAGTGGGTCACAAGAAAATCTTATATCAGAAGACTTGGTCAAACAACTAAAACTTGATACCATTCCACATCCAAAGCATTATCCACTTAGGTGGATATGCAAGGATGCAAACTTACAAGTCTCAAGAAAGTGCATATTGCGCTTTGCAATAACTGCACACTTTATTGACACAGTTGAACTTGATGTGGTGCCGCTTGATATATCAGGAATTTTTTTGGGAAGTCCTTACTTATTTGACAGGAAAGCGATCTTCCATCGCCATGAAAACAAATATCATCTTTTTAAAGATGGAAAGGAGTTAATTTTCAGAGCACATCGCAAGAAGACAAATATAGCGATGGTAAATGCGGGACAGGTAAAAAGGCTAGTAAATTCTAGCAAGAGTTTTGTACTTCTTATGATCAAGCCAAAGGTTGATATGAATCGGAAAATTATGATTCCAAGCTTAATTCAGATTTATATGATGTAGTTGATGCACGACATGAGATGTTTCAGGAACCGACAGGTTTACCTCTTAAAAGGGAGATTTAGCATGAAATCCATTTACATCAAGATTGTCCTCTTCCTAACATCGGCATGTATCACTTGTCTATCATGGAGAATTCTGAAATAAAGAGGAAAATTAATGAATTGTTGGACAAAGGATTCATAAGACCAAGCACTTCACCATGTGGGTCACCGATAGTGTTGATTCCAAAGAAAGATAGAACTTGGCGCATGTGTGTGGACTTCAGGGCATTGAACAAAATAACGGTAAAGAATCGTTACCCACTTCCAAGGATAGATGATTTGTTGGATCAGCTGAAAGATGCTAAATTTTTCACTAAGTTAGACTTACGTAGTGGTTATCATCGAGTTAGAATTGCAGAAAGTGACAGTTGGAAGACAACATTTAAAACCAAACAGGGACTCTTTGAGTGGCTTGTTATGCCATTTGGTTTATGCAATGCACCTGCAACTTTCATGTGGGTAATTGATGATGTATTACGTCCCTTTCTTGATGATTTCATTATTGTCTACTTAGATGACATCTTAATTTTCAGCAAGACTAGAGAAGAGCATGTAATGCACGTTAAGAAAGTACTTGATGTTTTGAAGAAAAATTAGTTATTTCTTAAAATGTCAAAGTGTGAATTTGAAAAGACTTCTTTGGTTTATTTGGGAAAAATAGTAGGAGGAGGCACTTTGAGAATTGATCCTTCCAAAGTAGAAGCCATTGTGAATTGGCATACTCCCAAATCCATTACAGAGGTAAGAAGTTTTTTGGGTGCAGCTCAGTATTGGAGGAAGGTTATTTCTAACTTCTCTACCATAGCAGCTCCTATGCATGCAGTGACAAGTGTGAAGCGTGCTTTCCAATGGGGAGGCAAGCAACAAAAAGCTTTTGAATCTTTGAAAGAGAAGATAATTTCAGCTCCAGTTCTTGCATTACCGGACTTGAGACAACCATTCGAGATTCAGAGAGATGCAAGCGATTACGCCAAGGGTGCAGTTCTCTTACAGCATGGTAAGCCTGTTGCTTTTCATTCTGAGACATTTAATGGTGTTTTTGTGAATTATGCTACATATGATAATGAGTTGTATGCGTTGGTACAAAGTGTCAAAAAATGGAAACACTATTTGATGGGCAAAGAAACAATTGTTCATACCGACCATCAAACAATGCTTGCAATTGCAAAGTAAATTGCAGCAGTCACGACATTTTAGATGGATGGGCTTCCTACAAAAATTTCACTTGGTTATAAGGTACAAGAAAGGTATTTACAACAAGGTTGCTGATATGCTTTCAAGGCCTATTATTATTGCTAGTACTTTGCTTAAGAATGATTCTATTGTGCATGAGAGCTACATAGAACAGTATGCATCAGATGTTGATTTTAAGGATGTGTATGCTAACTTGAGTGAAGGGAATCATGTTGAGGAGAATGATTATCATTTGGATAATAATTTTCTGTTTCATATCGGCAAGTTATGTATACCACAGGGGGAGAGACTAAGTATGATGAGAGAGGCTCATTCTTCTCTCATAGCTGGACATTTCGGGGTAAGAAAAACAATGGCACATTTACAAAGGTATCGTTATTGGCCTCACATGGTAGATAGTGTTTCACGTTTCATTAAAGTTTGTTCATTATATGCTACAAGCAAGCCTAGCAATAGGAAGCTTGGTTTATATACGCCATTGACGGTACCTTCTAGACCATGGGAAAGTGTTTCTATGGATTTTGTTGGAGGGCTACCATTATCTAGAAAGCAGCATTATTATCTTTATGTAGTAGTCGATCGTTTCAGAAAGATGTGTATTCTTATGCCTTGTAAGAAATCTATAACTGCTGAACAAACTGCTGATTTATATTTTCAACATGTATGGGTTCATTATGGCTTTCCTACTTCTATCGTTAGTGACAGGGATTCCAGATTTGTGGGGAATTTTTGGTCCAATCTATGGAAGATGATGGACACGTTGAAGAAGAGTACTGCTTTCCATCTGAAAACCGATGGCCAAACAAAGGTAGTGAACAAAACCATTGTACATATTTTGAGAGGTTATTGCAGCAAGCATCCCAAGCTTTGGGATGAACATTTGCATTACATTCAGCTTGCTTACAACTGGGCCAAGCACTCTTCTACAAATACTTCACCTTTTGAAGCTTGTTTTGGGTATTTGCCTAAGTCACCTTTAGATTTTATTCTTGAGAAGGATGTGGCCATTGATGGTCATCGTGACATTAACAAAGCTCGCATGTTCATTGAAAGAATTCAACTCATACATCAGCAAGTTCAAGAAGAACTTGAAAAAAGTCAAGGCAAGTACAAGGAGAGACATGATAAACATAGAGTTGATCATAAGTTTCAAGAAGGAGATGAAGTATGGTTTCATATTAGTAAGGAAAGAATGCAAGGAGAAGGTAAAAAGCTAAAGCCTATTCATTATGGTCCATTCAAGATCCTTAAGAAAGTTGGAAATAATGCTTTTCAATTAGATTTGTCTTCATACATGCAAATGTATTCCGTTGTGAATGTGGAAAATTTACGTTTGTATGAACCTCCTTTAATTTTTGATATTGAAAGTGACATTCAGCTACCATCCATATAGGATTTCTCACCAGAATTTTTGGATGAATTGAAAGAGGATGCTATCCTTGATAGAAGGACACACACTTCAAGGAGGGGAACTGTTGATTATGTTCGGGTTGGTCTTAAAGGCAGCAAAATGAGTAAGGAAAAGTGGATTGAGGTGGAAAAGGTGAGGGACCTGTACCCTCATCTTCTTAACATGTAATTGAAGGATTTTGGGGTCCAAAAGCTTCTCATTTTGGAGGTGTGATCAGGTGATCATGTCCTAATTGGAGAAAATGCTCAAAATTTTATTTGTTCATAATTGATTGAAACTAGAACGACAGGAAAGGCCTCGTCAAAATGATCCTATCACCATGAACGACACTAAAAAATGATACTATATGTGAAAGATATTCAAGTTTGAAATTTCACAATTTTATGGAAAAGTCCAGTTTGACCATGTTTGACTTTGAATTAAAAAAATATTAAAAAAGGAATATTCCACAGAATATTCCATGGAATAATCTCTGTGGACCAATCAAAGTTTGACAAGTGTCGTAGTTGTATTGCACAGTGGTTTGACTGTATATAAAGTGGACAAATCTATGGGCGCCACGTGGCCCCAAGACTACAGAAATTTCGTTTGTGTAAAATTTTGGCACTTAACGGGAATCGACGTCTCGGCACTGCTAGCCGGGCGGCCCGATTGGGCGAGCTACGCGGTGGATCTAAACTTGTAAGGGGCAAAACTTATATTTGAAGTTTAAAGACTTTTCAGTTGGGGCAGAAAGGGGGCCAGCCCCCTCTACAAAGGACCAGGGCTTGGAACCTTGGCTTAACTCCGACGGTTAGCAGTTATATATGCGGTTCAACGGATAAGTCACATGAACTCCGGCGGGGGTTACGAATAAGTTAAATGCTATGGTTATATAACTGTTGGTTCAATGGTTAACAAGCCGACGGGTACGGTAACATGTGACCGCAATAATATAACACTTATCATCACCCCTAACGATCCCGACAAAACTGGCGGAGCGCGCCATTCTAGGCAGAGATGCCATAGTTAGTGGGGCTAACTACAGTTATCCCAATTTTGGTAGAGTTTCCTTAGGCCAACTTGGACAAAACTTCAGTGGGACATAACTTTCTCTAGGAAAAACCTTTTGGAGTGATTTTTTTTTTTTTGATTTCAAGTATTTTGAGCATTCCAAAGCCAATGGTGCAGGTTGCAGAGGCAACAGAGCTCATCTTCAGGTAATTTTTCAGCACAGAAGTTTGAAGAGCCATTAGGGCCTAGGGAGTGTTGGAGCTGTATTGGGCTATGTTTAACCATTGGAGGTGAAACAAAAGTCTATATTTACTGTTATCTATTTTCTGAACTCATTTCCACAGCTTATTTTTCCTGTTTAGGCTTTCTTATCACTGTATAACCAATTTGAGCATCTAATAGAGAAAGGACATGCCCATTTGGGGGCCTTGGACCCGACAGGTAGCCCAGGAGGGGTGAACTGCCTCATCAGCTGCTGTGTTATATTATGTGATTTTATCTTGCTGTGTTTTTTCAAATTTGATATGTTAAACAATAAAAATAAATAACACTCCTTCACACATAAGACTCATAAAATTACCAAAAACACTTTGTTTCACTTGCAAGACTATTGAAACACTTTGCACATATAATTTTATGGAAAATGAATACCTTGAACAACAAACAAGTAGTTTCATTTTCAGATCATTAGTGTTTACTTCTATTATTTCTATAGACAGAGTCTGTAAAGGGCCAGGTATTCTCTGGATCTCATCCTTTCTTTAAAGGTGACATATCTAGTAAATGCCCCTACAGTCAATCTCTGTAATAGATCTATGAAGTTCTCACATTTCAGATCACCTCGCAAGTTGAGCTTGACTTCTCATTAATCGCATGCACGGTGTCAAGTGCACTGGGATCTATGTGGTATTTGGATAGTGGCGCATCCTTTCACATGACTGGAGACAAGGAACTTTTCAGTAGCTTGGAGGAGAAGGATCTCGAGATGCATATCAAAATGGGTGATGACGGGAGGTACAATGCTACCGATATTGGTACCATTACCTTTCAGAGACAATTAGGTAAACCCTTTCAATTAAAATATGTAATGCATGTACCAGGTTTGAAGAAAAAATTAGTTTCAATTGCAATGTTGGAGGATAAAGGCTATGATGTTGTTTTCAGTGAAGGAAAAGCTTTCTTGTGACACAAAACAATAGGACAAGCCAAGAAGATTGGGATTCGAGTTAAGAATCTCTACAAGCTGGATGTAAATGGCTACACATCATTGATGGGCAAGGCGGACAAAATGGTGAGCCGAGATGAGGGCAAGTTATAGCACAAGAGATTGGGCCATCTTCACCACGGAGCCTTGAAAGTCATGCAGCAGATTTCTATGGGTCTTCCCAAGGGTACACTTGCATATTCAGACACATGCAAGGGATGTACTATGGGAAAATATGTAAAGGCCACATTTCATGAGAAGGAGAACCGAGTCTCGGGTACCCTTGAGATAGTTCACATAAACGTGTGTGGACCATTCTCTGTTTCCTTGACAACAAAGCATAAGTACTATGTGATGTTTTTTGATTACTTTTCTCGTAAGTGTTGGATCTACTTCATTCAGAAGAAAGGTTAGACATTCTCAAATTTGGTTGAGTTTAAAGCACTGGCGGAGAAAGGCACGGGGAAGCAAGTGAAGGCTCTTAGGAGTGATAATGGTGGTGAGTACATCTCTAACGAATTCAAGAAATTCTGCAGCAAAGAAGGAATTCAGAGAGAACTGATAGCACCTCATAAACCATAATAGAATGGGGTCGCTGAAAGAAAGAACATAACGATTATGGGTGCAGCAAGAGCGATGTTGCATGATTAAGGCCTACCGATGCATTTGTGGATGGAAGCATGCAACACAACGATATTTGTGCAGAACTGTTGTCCTCATATGATGCTTGGCATGAGTACACCAGAAAAGTCTTTCACTAGTAAGAAACTTGATGTTTCACATTTTAAGATTTTTGGCTCATCTGTTTATGTGCATGTGTCCAAAGACGCCAAGAAGAAGCTGGAACCAACAACTGAGATTGGGATTTTTGTGGGGTAAATTGAAAATCCCCACAACTATCAGATGTATTTTCCAAACAACAAAATGATTGTTGTGTGAGAGGATATCAAATTTGATGAGGAGAAATCCATGTGATTGTCCCTTGAGACAGAGCTAGATTTGCATGCAGAGGAGGAACTCTTGGTTCCTAAGGATGAGCCTTAATATGTGGAGCAGCCACATACGGAAGATCATGGAGTGGCATGAAACACTCATGCAAAGCCATCCATCAGAAATGGTAGAAGGAACACCATGAAAGCTGATAGATTGAGACTTGATACTGCAGAGAATGTAGGAGCCCCTACTTCACAGTGCAAAAAGTGACAGTCTCTAGATAGGTTTACTAGATACATGGCTGTTATGAGAAAATGTATTGTGACTGAACCATCTTCCTTTCAGGAGGCAGTGCAGCAACCAATTTGGGTTGATGCAATGGTGGAGGAGTATGAATCCATTGTTAAGAATAGTGCTTGGGAGATTGTCCCAAGACTGGTTGACAAATAAATGGTTGGATCTAGATGGATCTACAAGGTAAATAAAGATGATGATGGGAGTGTGGAGAAGTACAAGGCCAGATTTGTGGCCCGGGGATTCTCACATATTGAGGGGATCGATTATGATGAGACTTTTGCACCAGTTTCAAGGTACTCTTCCATTAGATCCATCCTTGCACTCTGAGCGCAGATGGGATGGCACATTCATCAAATGGATGTGAAAACTATGTTTCTCAAAAGAATCTTGAGGAAGAAGTGTACATAGACCAGCCAGAAGGTTTCGAGATATTTTATAGTGAGTCGCATGCGTGTCGACTCAAGAGAGAATTGTATGGGCTGAAGCAAGCACCTTGTGCTTGGTACACTCAGATAGACAACTATTTCACCAGACTCGACTTCACCAAAAGTGAAGCTGATGCAAACCTGTACCAGAATGTGGTTGAGGGTAAGATATTGATTATTGTACTTTATGTTGATGTCTAATTTTGACTGGTGATGAGAAATTGATACACTCATGCAAGGAGGATCTTGCAAGGGAGTTCGAAATGAAGGACATGGGACTCCTTCATTATTTCCTTGGTTTGGAAATATGGCAACGGGATGGTGAAATTTTTGTTTCTCAATGAAAGTACGCCAAAGAGATACTGGGTAAGTTTCACATGGAGATATGCAAACCCATGGACACTCCTCTTCCATGAAATTGGAGGAAAGATGATGCTACTTCAAGAGAGGTAGTGGATGCTATTTTCTACAGGCAGTTAGTTGGTTCACTAATGTACTTAGTGAACACCAGACCATACATTTGCTACACAGTTAACCAACTGAGTCAAGCTATGGTTAAGCCTACCAAGCTCTTTTGGAAGGCAGGGAAGCATGCCTTGAGATACCGGAGGGGCACATAAAAGTATGGATTATGGTATAGACAGGCAAAGGGAGTGAAGCTTCAAGGCTTCGTGGATGTAGATTGGGCAGGCAGTCCATCAGACAAAAAGAGCACATCAAGAGTGATCTTCAGCATAGGATCAACAATCGTTTCTTGGTACAGCAGGAAGCAACGATCTGTGGCACTCAATTCAGTGGAAGCAGAGTACATGACAACAAATCAAGCTACATGTGAGGTTATTTGGATGTGAAAGATCTTGGTTGGTTTGTTTGGTTCTCAGATGGATTTGACAGTGATACATTGTGATAATCAGAGTTGCATTAAAATATCGATTAATCTTGTGTTTCATGATAAGTCCAAGCACATAGATATCCGGTACCACCATCTCAGAGATTGTGTGCAGAGGTGAATAATGTTACTTTAGTACATTCCCACAGAAGATCAAGATGCAGATATTCTGACGAAGGCGCTCCCTAGGAGAAAATTTGAGTACCATAGAGGTAGGATCAGGGTGAAGGATAATCCCTTTCTTGTTGAGAGGGAGTGTTGAAGTTCAACATGAAATTTCAACACCTACACTAGTGTGGGACCAGGAGGTCCAAGCAACACCTACACTAGTGTGGGACCACATGTCTTAGCAACACCTACACTGGTGTGGACTAAATTTGGTGCATGTCTATTTTAGTTATCTCTTAATTAAGATGGACAATAACATGTAATATAATCTCAAAATAAATTGTAATAGTTAACTGAGTGTGATAAACTCAGTTAACTTGTGAATTTCAAGTTGAGGGTAGTTGGTGAGGTAAGCAGAGTAATTCTAGTTGTAACAGAGTTCGAAGTGCAGTGGTGCATTAGTTAACGTAGGTTGTAATCAGTTTAACTCAGTTAAGTGAGTTAAAATCATTTGTGATATTTGTAACTGTTATATACACTAGTGATAGATCAAGTGAATTAAATATTATTTAATTCACAATAAATGATCTCACATGCAACTGAGAATTTACTATTATGAGCTGCATGCATGTCAGTTCCAGTGGAGACCCAGTTGAGATCTAGGTGAAAGGGAAGTTGACTATCAGTTGTAGGATTATTGGATTGCACCCATGCAACCAAACATCCATTGGATTTCCCATGATCCTTGCACAATCAAGAAAGGCCAAAATTCCTATGGAATAGGGATTGCATTCCACATGAATTGCACAAGGAAGGCAGGCTGTGAGGAGGCAGAAAATTGGCTAAGTATTGGTTGGTTTTTCCAGGACAATGTGAGACAGTTAACTGAGTACAGGATGGCTCTTGTGAGAAGGGTTGTATGTAATTGTTTCATGTATCCATGCTGAATATACAATATAAGATAGTGGTGTTTTGAGCAGCAAGCTATCCCCCAGAAATTATTTGTGTTGTGTTTTAATTGATTCTTCTTTGCTTCATGTGATTGGCGATTGTGTTTTTAATTCCACAATTGATTTGTAGTAGTGATTTAGTATCTAGCTTTAGCACATTGTTAGATTGTACTGAATCCATGATATACATGCTTGTTGTATAATTTCTACATGCAGACTCAAGAGAGCACTGTATGGGCTTAAGCAAGCACCTCGTGCTTGGTACACCAGGATTGATAGCTATTTCACCGTGTTGGGTTTCACGAAGAGTGAAGCGGATGTGAACCTATACCAGATTGTGGTTGATGGTAAGCTTTTGATTATTTTACTTTATGTTGATGATCTTATTTTGACAGGTGACGAGCAACTCATAACTTCTTGCAAAGAGGATCTTGCAAGAGAGTTTGAGATTAAGGACATGGGACTCCTTCACTTTTTCCTTGGTTTGGAAATATGGCAGCATGATGGGGAGCTATTTGTTTCTCAAGGAAAGTATGTCAAATAGATTCTGAGGAAGTTCCACATGGAGTGCTGTAAACCCATGGATACTCCTCTTGCAGGAAACTAAAGGAAGGAGGATGTTACTTCAGGTGAGGTAGTGGACGATAATGTTTACAGGCAGCTTGTGGGTTTACTCATGTACTTGGTGAACACACGACCATACATTTGCTACACAGTTAACCGGCTTAGTCAAGCTATGGTTAAGTCGACCAAGCTCTTTTGGAAGGCGGGGAAGCATGTCTTGAGATATCTTAGGGGCACTACAGAGTATGGATTATGGTACAGACGAAAAAAGGGAGTGAAGCTTCAAGGCTTCACCAATGCATATTGGGCAGGTAGTCCATCAGATAGAAAGAGCACATCAGGATGGATCTTCAGCATAGGATCGAAAACAGTTTCTTAGTACAGTAGGAAGCAGAGATCAATTGCACTCAGTTCAGCCGAGGCAGAGTACATGGCAGCCAGGCAGGCTGCATGTGAGGCCATCTGGATGAAAAATATTCTTGTTAGTATGTTTGGTCATCAGATGGATCCGATGGTGATACATTGTGATAACCATAGTTGCATAAAACTCTTGGTTAATATGGTATTCCATGACAGTTCCAAGCATATAGACATCCGGTACCACCATCTCAGAGATTGTGTTCAGAGACGCATTATGTTACTTCAGTACATTCCCACAGAGGATCAGGATGCAAATATTCTGATGACGGTGCTCACCAAGAGCAAATTCGAATACCATAGAGGCAAGATCGGGGTAGCTGATAATCCCTTTCTGGTTGAGAGGGAGTGTTGAAAATTCAACAAGAAATGTGTGTCTAATTTATTTTTCCCTTTAGTAAATTGGACAATAAATTGTAATCTTATCTCGCAATCAGTTGTAATAGTTAACTGAGTGTGATAAACTCAGTTAGCTCATGAATTTCGAGTTAAGGATGGTTGGTGAGGCATGCAGAGTGATTCTATTATTTTTTGAGTCCAAGTTGCAGTTAGTGCATTAGTTTAATGCATGAGAAATCAGTTAACTCAATTAATTGAGTTAAAATAATTTTAACTAGTTGTAACTGTTTGTTGCACTAGTGAGAGGTCAAGTGAATTAAATCATATTTAATTCACACGTAGTGATCTGTCAAGTAACTGATGATTTACTATTAATAGTTGCATGCATGTCAGTTCTGATGAAGACCCAGTTAAGACAGAGGTTAAAGGGATGTTAACTATCAGTAGTATTATTAGTACACTGCCTGCATGCGGTAATACACCCATAGGATTGCCCATTAGCATTGTGCAGTTTTGGAAGGATGAAATTCCTAAAGAATAGGGATTGCATTCCACATGAATTGCGCAAGGCAGGCAGGCTAAGAAGAGGTTGAAAATTGGCTAAGTGTTGGTCTATTTTGTGTGTATCAGTGTGAGACAGTTGTGAGAGTGCACCAGACTCTTGTGAGAAGAGTGCATTGTAATTGTTTCATGATTCCTTGGTGAATATACAATAGAATATAGAGGGGTTTTGAGTGGAAAGATTTCCCCAAGAAAATATCTGTGTTATGGTTTGATTTGATTATTTCTTTAGGCGATCATGTTTATTTTCCACAATTAATTTGTAGAAGGATTCAATATCTTGCTTTAGCATATCGCATGATCAAATTGAATCCATTGGTATACATATTGTTTGTATAATTTCTACAGACATTTCATGATGACTCTGAAGATTCCAATACTAATCCAAGACATGTTGGAGGGTGAATATAAGCAATAAAGTGGGTCTTTCATGAAGATTAATTATTGAATAGACCTTTCATAAATATTGAAGACAAAATAGAAAATAGATCAGCCTGGAATTTCACGTCATCATTGTCAAGTTGTAACTTGTACAAGTGTCATATTTATGCCAAATGTATCCATGTGTCAAGACACATCATCATCCATAATGTAAGGATGTATTCTAAAGCAAAAGGAAAAATTATAATGTGTGGAATTCCAAGAGTCATATGTGGAATATGAAAATTCACATAATATATATGGATAAAAGAGTCTTTAGGAGAAGCTCAAGGGTCACTTAGAGAAGTCCAAAGGACATATTAGAAGTCCAAGGGTCATGAGGGTAATTCAAGAGTCAAGGGGAGATGAAAAGTCATTCCTCTTATTATAAAGACAACCCCATAACTCAAGTAAGGGGCTTTTGGAGGCTTAATCTTTGGAGAGCTAGTCTTGGGTTCTATAACTTGGAAAAGGATAGAAAATTGTTCTTTGGAGAAGTTAGAAGTGACTTAATGTCCCACTATTGGAACTAGTTCCTCACCATTGTAATAGTGTACTTGGAAATTTCACCTGATATTGAAGCTCATTAAGCCAACATAATTTCATGCATGTGTCGCAGATGTTTTGAGACTATTTTTTGGATCTTTGTGATATATGTTATATTCATATTTACTAAGGAAATTGAACTAATTCATTGGCTTTGGTACTTATCTTGTTGAATGTATGTTGTATTTGATTTCATGGGTTGTCGTTATCTTGTGGAATAATTTTCAGGTTAATCATAAAATTTTGTTGAGATTCAACAAGATGATGAGCTTAGTGAAAAGTAAGTACCTTCACTAAGTGGGGCCTGCAGGCTATTTTTAGGTGTATGTCTATTTTTAGACAAGGTGAGCATATTCTATAAATCGCGGGATGCTATTTGTAGATATTTGGTCAAATGTGAAAAATAGATGAAATTCTATTTTTAGAATATTGGGTGAAGTCTATTTATAGATCGTCGATCTAAAAATAGATGCATGTCGATTATTATTAGCTCTTAATAATAATCCGACAATAAACACCAACTTATTCTCTTGGAGCACTTGATTTCAGTGAACAAATTTGGAAAATCAGTGGGATGAAGGAATTACGCAATTCCTAGGGTTTATTGGTGGCTCGTGCATGAAGGAATCATTTAGAACTGAAGTGGCAAAGTTATGACAGAGTTGGAAGAGTAGTTTATGGAGTTGTTATTTAGTTTGACTCAGTTAAGTGAGTTAAACTCAGTTGATCTAGTTGTATCTAGTCTAACTGAAAGATACATTAGTGAGAGTTAAGTGAATTAATTAGTTAATTAATTCACAACTAATGACTCACTAGCAAATGAACAGAAACATCAGTTAACTACTTGCATGTCAGTTCTAGTGGAGACCCAGTGGAGAGATAGGTGAAAGGGTGAGATGGACTATTCGTTGTGACTATAGTGATGCATTCAATGCATCTGACACACATTGGAGTTGCCAATTAGGATTGCGTATTCAAGGCAAGGCCAATTCGAATTCATTCAGGGGTCTTCTTCGGCAGGGATTGTGCAGTGGAGGCGGGCTGTCAGGAGGCAAGAAATTGGTGCATGGAGATGCAAATTTCTGCATGACAGTGTGTAATGAATCTACATTGTACTGAGCTTGATTTACTAAGCTTTGTATGAGATTATTACATGATTCCATTGATATGCATAATATATGATAGTTGGGGTTTTTAGCTTGAAGCTTTCCTATTAAAAAAATGTGTTATGTGCGATTGAATTTATTCACATGTGTTTGCAATTGAGTTTTTAATTTTCCACAAGTTTAACAGTGGAAGGATTATGTATTTTGCAAGAAGATAAATATTGTGAGATCAGGAGGATCCAGTAATACATCAATATTAATAAATTTCTACAAATTTTTCCTTGCTCTTATGTGCCTCTCTTAGGATAGTACTATTACTTTCCTTCTAGAGACTCACTCTTCTCTCCTCCTCATGAAGGTCTCCTTTTACACATTGCAATTGGTCTTCCATAATGTTCGCTTAATTTATTGTTTAAAGGTTATTTGAGTAATCCCTTATGTTATTCATTGAAACCAAGAAAATCCTTACAATTATGGTGGCTGATTCGATACTTTGAATGGGGCTCCTACTCCAAACGATGTGAGATCTAATTGGGACTTCACATCGGGGAGACCCCCTGTATGTTGGCGGTATCTTGCACCGTCAAAATTCTGGCATTAGAAGGAGGGCCAGATGAAAAGTTGTGCCCATTAAGTCTATTTTGAATCTCTCATACTAAATGGATTTTTCCCAAATCATAATCTTGGGATGTTTTTCAAAGATTTTGATCTTACCATACATGAAAAATTATTCATAACTTGTCTCAATTTAAGTTTGATGGCTAGGTCGAACTAATTGTCCTTGGAAAATTCTTTCAATTTATTCATTTTTGTCTCTCTAATAGAATTCATTGTAAACATGTTCAAATCAGGTTTCTCACCCTCACATTTGAAGGTAAAGTTAATAAATGGTGTCATACATTACCAATTTCTTCCATCCATTCACTCGAGAAACTTTTTGAGGAGCTTCGTGAAGGCTTTGACAGGCATGATTATCAAGATGTATGTGATATAATTTATTTTATTAAAATGGAACCTAGTGAGTATGAATAGGAATTTCATAATCGGTTTCTTCACCTTTGCTATGAATTTCTTGAAGGAGTGGTTGAATTAGATTTCATCATGGAAAAATTTCAGAGTTTGATTCTAGTCACCTTGAGATCTTTTGAATCCAAACCCCTGAATGATTCTCCCTTCCTAACTTTTGCAAACCATAAGACACCTCAATCATCCAAGGAGGAACCTATTATTTCATTTGTCCCTTGTCCTCCTCCTTTTCCAGTACCAATCGAGATGCCTGTACACATTAATGATAAAGTTGGGAAATTTGAAAATAAAATTGTTGATTTGTCTATTCAACCTCCATCCACTTCTCATGATCCACATCTTATCGAGTAAAAATTGGAATGGTTCAGTAATTGCATGGAGCCTAAAGTTAAAGTTGATCCCTCGGGGTTTCAAGACCATATTAATATTCATAAGTCCAATATTGGTGGCTCTAAGGATTCCTTGTTTCATCATCCACATGTTTCACTTACTTCAATTGTTAACGATGTTCAACATGTTGTTCCAAGTGGTAATCAAGAACAAGGTAGTTTTACTTTAGATGCAGAGGAGCAAAGTGTTGGATATGTGTTCCATTTTCTTCCCTCTTTTACAATGTTGATACCATACTCTCAACTAAACATGGATCCAACAATCTTGATAACCTGTCAAAAGACTCTGAAACCTCCATTCAAGTGGAGACTTTGGATAACCATCATCATGACATATTTGTTTCCATTAACACATATGGTGGTGAATATCCAAGTATATTGGATGATATATTGTCTTCTTTTGAATGCTTGGATTTGCAAGGTATTGAGTCAGAATCCGTTTCTCACATTTTACAATCTCCATTTGTGAATTGGGATGATCTTTCAATTTAGAATGATCTTGAATCTCCTCTAATTCATACATCTTTAGATGCCAAATATGAAAGGTTAAGTTGTCAGGTTTTTGAATCTTTGGTAAAGCTAGTGTAATATGAAGATCATAATGATATGCCTTTATTTGGTTATTATGTTGATGAATATTATGAGGATCCAGTTAGTCTTTAACTAGATTCAGTTACAACTAGACCCTCTTCTCCTCAGTCTTTTCATCTTTCCTCATCTTCGACACACTATTCATTGTACCCAAATATGTTCGATAAGTTTGTCACATCGACAACCCCTTTTGATTATTTAGATCTTTATTAGGTTGATCATGGTTGCAATCTAGTACAGGATGGTGTGATACTACAAAAAAAGGATGAAGATCTTGATCCCATTATTCATGATTTATTCTACTGTAAATATTTTATAAGTCAAGAAGAATCTGTTCCAACTCTATCTAATCGAGGTAATTCTTTTATCAATGCATTTAAATGCTCTATCCATCAAGAGTCTAATATGACTTATCTTAAAGTTGATCAAACCAGTGGCACCAACAATGTTTTCATTGATACATCTGATGATAGTGGTGCATGACTACTTATTGATTTTTCCAAACCACCCATGTTTGATGATCCACCATTAGAAAGTTCAGAGACCTGTTAGGAAGTTGAGGCACTTCAACCCATGCTGATGGTTATGTCAGGTTCTTGTAATCCTGCTGAGATCTTTGAAATAAGTTGGATCTGAATTTTCACGCATAGATATTTCTTTAATATTCATGGTTATGAGTTCATCCTTATAATACTTTGTGTGTTTTCAAGTCAATCTTCTTGATCCTCGAGACAAAATTTTTGATCAGATAAAGGATTCTTGTTTGGTTAGTCCATTTTCATGTGAATCCTTTGCATTATACCAAGGATTGGTGAGCATATTTTTCACTGATCATTATAAATCTTGTCAAGATAAAAAGTTATTCTGGTTTGTAAGGTTTCTCTGTATTTAACTCTTCCAATATCAACTACCTTCTAGACTCTCTGGTGTATGCCATGAAGCTAATCACCTTCCTGTTACATTTCCTCTTATGGAGTGTTTGCAAATTATTTAATCATTCGGTGGACCAAAACTCTTTTGTTGGTACAAATACTAGGTTTGATTTGACACATGTTTCTAATCTTTTGTCAAATCAATATCCTAATTGGTTTCCCATACTCACAATCTCAACAATTGTTTCAATTTCACTAATCCTTCATATATTTGATTTTGAATTTAATTGTATACAAATGGAACTGATGGAGAATCGAGAATCTCATGTGTTAACCAACCAATCTGATCATACAACTAATTCTAACAACTATCACCGAGTTAATTATTTTCTTATCAATGTATCTAATGATAGTTGTTTTACAACAATTGGTTATATTAAATATATCGATTTCTATGATTCATCACTTCATTGTTCAGATGTTTATCCAATATTTGAGACACTTCAGCATGAGTTGATGGTTAGGACAAATCCTCGCCATCTTGACAAGATTTCTGAACAAGATCGGGTTGAATTCCCCTCATAAGATTCTCTTTGTGATTCGAATGCTTCGATTGAAAAAAAATTGCCTACGAGTTTCGGGTGTTCAATTTAGTTGTTTTGAATATCGAGATCCAATCGTCTAATGGTTAGAGAAATCTTACCTAGAAAGCTCCGTTGCAAATAATAAGTTTCGATCTTTCTTAATGTTTGCAAAAAATGACAGATGAATGTGTATTTGCCAGCATCCCTCAAGGTTTGTATGATCGACATATAAATCAACAAGGTAAAGCTAAAAAATGGTTAAAACTAGTCGGTATGGCACATCGTGTTGTTGATAATCAAGACCTTCAGTTCATCCCCCAAGTTTCTGAAGTTGTTATATTTTATTTTTCACAATGTTTTTAATTGCTGGTATATTTGGGTTTGCAGGTGGGGAACTATGGTAATTACATTGGAAATATAATTATACTTATCCCTGACCTTCTAACTATTTAGGTTAGGAGTAGGTCTAGTTTCATCCTAGTTTCCTTTTCTACCCATCTTGCACTTGCTCTCCATTTAGTATCCACATTGGTTTGTTTTCTTATTTTATGTTTTGCATGTTGCTTTTAGTTTATTTTTATTTTTTTAATTTTGTTTCATTGTTTTTGTTTGTTTTAATAAGACTTCGCATGAAAGATGTTTCTCTTGGCTCAAAAGACAATGTGGCAAAACTTGGAAAGCGAAATTATGATGGCGAAAAATGGTTGGCTATTCTATCGCCTCTTCTCTATTTGAGTTTATATTTTAAAGTCAATGATGTCTAAATGAAAAATACGATCCATTTGTAAAGAAAGCTTTTAGTAGAACCATGAAACCAGTACCTATTTTACCATCCTCATTCCTCAACTTGGTATTGTAATTAAAGGGTGTTCTTCTTTTCGATCCAACTGAGTAGTGAAGGGAAAGGGGAAAATCAATAGTGAGAAAACTAATATCAAAGGTTTATATACGTGTCTATGAAGAAACAACCTCTTATGTTCTCAATAATTCAGGATCCCTCTTCTGCACCTATGAAATAAATAACTACCTAAGAACAATTATATAAATAAAATAAATAAAGGGTGAAATAAGAGAAAGGCTTCCTACGGAGAGAGGTGAAGCAAGTAAGTTCGTCAGGGTATTGACTAGGCTTTCTGGCAATGAAGAAATGCTTGTGTTCCTGCAGTGACTTTTTTGGGGTATATCTAGGCCTGCCGGCAGTGGAGCAACATCAGAGATGAAATCTCATACTTGATTATCTTTAACTCTCCATTTTATATTACCATCTCCTTGATAGGAAAAATTGTAATTTACCGAGCTTTGTAAATATGTTTCAACCCGAAAAAAAAGAATAGAAAAGGCTATATCTATAACTGGGTCAAATGGGGAAGCCAAGGTAATCCATATAATGAATCAATACTTCCTGAAAGTTTTAGACATTTCTCTTAAGGATGGAACCCGAACATAGAAGTTGGAGTTCTACTAGTGTGTCGCCAAGTTTTGATGCTGCGATCAACACCCTCCAAAATTTTTCTCACACCTAAATTTCAGAGCCTACTGAGGGTCTTACGATTTGTCGTTCTATGGTCATTTCATGGTCAATTAATGTTTCACTAAATATTCAAGTATTCATCTTGGATTCCAAGTGTCAAGTCACTTGCTCACACATGCCCAGTTTTTGGTGAATTTGTAAGCGTACTTCCTTCATGCAAGCCTGAATAGGCATGAAAAAATCCATCAAGACAATGAGTGTGTAGTGTTAAATCCATGTTGATATTCAGTGTGAATTTTCCATTTACAATCTTCCTCACTTTTATTTCAATTGTACTTCTATTTCAGTGAGTTTTCTCAACTGTCACTTTTGGTGCATCTTCGCTTTCACAATTGTCGCTTTCATGTTCACAATTGTCACTTTCTTGTTCGCAAATGTCCCTTTTTCTTGATTTCACTTTAACAAGTGTCGTTTTCTTGTTATCTTTGCTCTTTCATGTGAAGCTCTTAATGTCGTTCGCATTTGCAAGTGTCATTTTCATGTATTCTTCCTGTCGCAGGTGTCGCTTTTGTTGTTTTCACTCATGTATGAGTCGCACCTTCGCACATCACTAGAGTTAGTTCGAGAACACCTATTTGCATTACATGATCCAACATATCATTAGAATACATGCTAGACACATTCCTACAACTTACACACTTTTGGGTCATAGTCGACACATTTGTCTCAAATTGTGTTCTAAGTGTCGTTTCAACTGTCGCACTTAGAAATAAGTGTCACTTTGTTGTCGGTTCAAGGTTTGACTTATGTTCATGAGTCTTGTATATCTTCTTGGATTGTATTGATATCGTTTATGTGTGTGATCCATGTTTGAGTCGTGTTTGGATGAAATTCCATCTCTTTCTCTACTGGTCCCAAACTTAGCCATTTTGTAGCTCTTCTTAGTCCTCCTTCTCAATGCAAGTTGTGAAGATATTAGCCCCCTTACCAGGTGATGAGCATATCCCATTCATAAGCCTGCAATATTCAACCTTTCTCGCCAATAATTTTGCATTAATTCCCTCTCAAGGCCGTATCCAATACTTGCATATTAAGAGGCATTCCAAGCAAGGTCACTTAAACCTTCTTGCTTGCACTAACTCACTGCATTGAGTTTTGATCACCTTGACCCTACATGACACATAAAGCTCTCATAGATAGCAGTAATAACCTCTTCCACCATCTTGTAAAGGAAAAATATGTAATGCAAAGGTTCCCTTGTCTTCACAATGCGGCGAAAACCCTCCTAGGAAAAGTGACCTACTTTCTATGGCTTCCCTCAGTGAAAAAAGAATTATATATGAACAAGCATCCATTTTTGGGTAAAATTGAACTATAATAAGAGGAAAATAACATTATAGATTAACAATGAACCCTTGTTTATTAAAATTGTGCTTTCCATAAGGCTTCCTCTTCCTTCTAGCGCATAACACAGTCTTGAGCCTCAAGCCTTCACCCTTGTTCCTTGCCCTTCCCCACTGCATTTAATACTTGTCAATCACCCATATCTTAGTGCATGGTGTAATAAAAAGGCTTAAGGAGGCCTCCTCTTATCCCTTGAAAATTCAAAATGTGCTAGCATAGTATTCCTCTCTTCCCTTCCTAGCACATGGTACAATATCAAGCAACAAGCTCCCCACCTTGTTCCTTGAGCTTCCCCCCTACGCTGGACCAAGGAGAGACCCTCTTTACAGTGTATGGTGCGATAACAGTGAACAATGATGCCTTCCTAGGCCACTTTTGAGTTCAATGACTCTTTTCTTATCAAGTTTTCTCCTTTCAACCCTTCTATAGGCCTATCATAAGCAACCTCTTCTATGAGCTAGGAAGGGATAAAATAACTGATTCTAAGATTTATTTTACCTTGAATGAATGATATTCATTGGCAGGAGTACCTTCTTAGCATGATAAGGTGATACTCAAATAATATATCAAGAAGAAACACAAAGAAGCACTTGCATAGATGAAGCAAAAAAGTGAACTATCATTAAGACATGGAGTAAATCTTGAACTATGAGAGAAAGAAGACATTGCGCGATGACTCAAAAGATTCCAATACTGATCCAAGACCCTTCGGAGGGTGAAAATAAGCAAAAAAGTGGATCTTCCATGAAGATGAACTACTGGACACACCATTGATAAATACTTAATACAAAGCAACAAAGAGAGCAGCTTGGCATTTCAAGTCATCATTGTCAAGTTGTAACTTGTACAAGTGTCATCTCTATAGAAAATGTGTCCATATGTCATGCCACATCATCATGTGGAATGTAATGACATAGTCTAAAGAAAAGGGACAAAATGTAATGTGTAGAAGTCCAAGATTCATATGTGGAATATCAAAAGTCACATAGTCATATATGGACAAAAGATTCTTTAGGAGAAGTTCAAGAGTCACTTAGAGAAGTCCAAAGGACATATTATAAGTCCAAGAGTCGTGAGGGTAATTAAATAGTCAAAGGGATATGAAAATTCATTCCTCTTACTATAAATACAACCTCATAGCTCAAGTAAGGGGCTTTTGGAGGCTTAAGCTTTAGAGAGTTAGTCTTGGCTTCGCTAACTTAGCATATGAGAGAAAAATATTATTTGGAGAAGCAAGAAGTGACTTAATGTCCCACTACTGGAACTAGTGCCTCACCATTGTAATCATGTATGTGGATATTTCACCTAATATTGAAGCTAATTGAGCTAACATACTTTCATGCATGTTTCACAGATGTTTTGAGACTATTCTTTGAATGTTTGCAGTATATGTTATATTCATATATACTAAGGAAATTGAACTACTTCATTGGCTTTGGTACTTATCTTGTTGAATGTATGTTGTATTTTCTTTCATGAGTCATTGTTATCTCGTGAACTAATTTTAAAATTAATCAATGAACCTTTCCTTTCTATCATGTGCCTCTCTTAGGATAGTACTATTTCTTTCCTTCTAAAGACTCACTCTTGTCTCATGCTCATGAAGGTCTCCTTTTACACATTGCAATTGGTGTTCCATAATGTCAAATTATTTGTTTGTTTTAAGGTTATATGTGTAATCTCTTATTTTATTCATTGAAACCAAGGAAAACCTTACAATTATGGTGGTCGGTCCATACTCTATATGGGGACCCTACTCCAAATGATGTGAGATCTAATTGGAAATTCACATCGGGGGAGACCCCTTGTATGCTGGTGGTATCCAACACTGTCAAAGTTATGGCGCTAGAAGGAGGGCCAGATGATGATTTCTTCCCATTGAGTATGTTTTGAATCTCTCATCCTCGATGGATTTTTCCCAAATCATAATTTTAATTGTTTTTCAAAAGATCTTGATCTTACCATCCCCATAGAAATTATTCATAACTTGTCTCAATTTAAGTTTGATGGCCAGAGTGAACTAACTGTCCTTGGAAAATTCTTTCAATTTATTCAATTTTGTCTCTCTAATGGAATTCATTATAAATATGTTCAAAGCAGGTTGTTCACCCTCACATTTGAAGATCCATTTAATAAATGGTTTCATACATTACCAATTGCTTCCATCCATTCACTCGAGAAACTTGTTAAGAAGCTTCATGAGGCCTTTTATAAGTATGATTATCAAGATGTATGTGATAGAATTGATTTGCTTAAAATGGAACCTGGTGAATCTGCAGAGAACTTTATTAATCAGTTTCTTCGCATTTGCTATTAATTTCCCGAAGGAGTGGTTAACTCAGATTTCATCATGGAAAAATTTCAGAGTTTGGTTCTACTTACCTTGAGATATTTTGAATCCAAACCCTTGGATGATTCTCCCTTACCAACTTTTTTAAACCATAAGACACCTCAACCTTCCGAGGAGGGACCTATTATTCCTTTTTTCCCTTCTCCTCCTCCTTTTCCAGTACCAATCGAGGTGTCTGTACATGTTAATGACCAAGTTGGGAAATCTGAAAATCAAATTATTGATATGTTCATTCAACCTCCATCCACTTCTCATGATCTACATCTTATCAAAGAAAATTTGGAATTGTTCAATAATTGCATGGAGCCTAAAGTGAAAGTTGATCCCTTAGGGTTTCAAGATCATATTAATGTACATAAGTCCAATCTTGAATCTAATCCAAATGTAAATTTGGTTGCCTCTGAGGATACTTTAAACCCTTTACCACTTCTCTCTCGTGAGTCCTTGTTTCAAGATCTGCTTGTTTCACTTACTTCAACTGTTAATGATGTTCAATCTATTGTTCCAAGAAGTAATCAAGAACAAGGTAGTTGTACTTTAGATGCAATGGAGAAAAGTGTTGGAGATGTGCTCCATCTTACTTCCCTCTTTCAGAATGTTCATCACATAGTCTCAGCTAAACATGAATCAAACAATCTTGATAATCTGCCAAAAGACTTTGAAACCTGCATTCAAATGGAGAGTTTGGATAGCCATCATCATGACATATCTATTTCCATTAACACATATGGTGCTAAATATCCAAGTATATCAGATGATATATTGTCTTCTTTTGAAGCCTTGGATTTGCAAGGTATTTAGTCGAAATATGTTTCTCATAGTTTAAAATCTCCATTTGTTAATTGGGTTTCTCTTTAAATTCAGAATGATCTTGAATCTCCTCTAATTCATACATCTTTAGATGCAAAATTTGAAAAGGTAAGTTTTCAAGTTTTTGAATCTTTGGTAAATCTACTTCAATATGAATATCATAATGATATGCCTTTATTTGATCATTATGTTGATGAATATTATGAGGATTTAGTTACTTCAGTTGATTCAGTTACAATTGGCCCCTCTTATCCCGAGTCTTTTCATATTTCCTCATATTCGACACACTATTCATTATACCCAAATATGTTCGATAAGTTTGTCACACTGACAACCCCTTTTGATTCTTTAGATCTTTATCAGGTTGATCGTGGTTGCAATCAGGTACATGATGGTGTGATCCTACAATTATACGATGAAAATATCGATCCCATTATTCATGATCTATTCAACTGTAAATATTTTATAAGTCAGAAATAAGATGTTCCAAATCTATCTAATTGAGGGAATTTTCTGACCAATGCATTTAAATGCTCTATCCATCGAGAGTCTAATATCTTAAATATTATCAAACCAGTGGCACTAACAGTGATTTAATTGTTACATATGATGATAATGGTGTGTGTCTACCTATTGATTTTTCCAAGCAACCCAGGTTTGATGATCCACCATAATGAAGTTCAAGGCACTTCAACCCATGCCGATGGTTATGTCAGGTTCTTGTAATCCTATTGAAATCTCCAAAATAGGTTGGATATGGATTTTCATGCATAGATATTTATTTAATATTCTTCCACTGGTTATGAGTTCATCCTTAAAGAAATTTCATGGTTTTCAAGTCAATCTTCTTGATCCTCAAGACATAATTTTTTATCAGATAAAGGATTTTTGTTTGGTTAGTCCCTTTTCATGTGAATCCCTTACATTAGACCAAGGATTGGAGAGCAATTTTTTGCGGATTAAAGCATGTCAAGATATAGGTTGTTACAGGTTGGAATATTTCTCTTTGTTTAACTCTTTCAAGATTGATTACCTGCTCGGCTCTTTTGTGTATGTCATGAAGCTAATTATATTCCTAACACATTTCCTCTTATGGAGTGTTTGAAAATTCTTCAATCATTCAACAAACCAAAACTCTTGTGTTGGTACCAATACTAGGTTTGATTTGTCACATGTTTCTAATATTTTTTCAACTCGGTATCCTAATTGGTTTCCTCCATTCATAATGTCAAAATTTTTTTAAATGCCCTAATCCTTCGTATTGTTGATTTTTAATTTAATTGGATTAAAAGGGAACTGATAGAGAATCGATAATCTCACGTGTTAACCAACCAATAAGATCATAATATTTATTCTAACAATTGTCACCCAATTAATTATTTTCCTATCAATGTATCTGATGATAGTTATTTTGCAACGGTTGATTTTGTTAAATCTATTGATTTCTATGATTCATCACTTCAGTTTTCAGATGTTTGTTGAATATTTGAGGTACTTTTACATGAGTTGATGGTTAGGACAACTCCTCACGATATTGACAAGATTTATGAACAATATCAGATTGAATTCCCCTTAGAAGATTTTCTTTGTGATTCAAATGCTTCGATTGAAAAATCATTTGCCTACGAATGTCAGGATGTTCAATTTATTTGTTTTGAATATAGAGATCCAATCACTGAATGTTTAGATAAATCTTGTCGGGCAAGCTCTGTTGCAAATAATAAGTTTCGATCTTTCTCAATGTTTGTAAAAATTGAAGACATAGATGAATGTTTATTCACAAGCATCCTTCACGTTTTGTATGATCGAAATATTAATCAACAAGGTAAATCTCAAAACTGGTTAAAAATAGTCGGTATGGCACATCCTGTTATTAAGAAGCAATACCTTCAGTTCATTGCACAAGTTTCTGAAGTTGTTATATTTTATTTTGAAAAATGATTTATATTACTTTTAATTATTGGTATCTTTGTGTTTGCAGGTCGCGAACTATTGTGGTTACATTGGAAATATTATTATACTTATCCCTGACCTTCTAGCTGGTTAGGTTAGGAGTAGGTCTAGTTTCATCCTAGTTTCCTTTTCTAACCATCCTGCACTTGCTCTCCATTTAGTATCCACATTAGTTTGTTTTCTTATTATATGTTTTGCATGTTTCTTTTAGTTTATATTTGATTTGTATTTTGATTTTGTTTCGTTGTTTTATGGTTTCTTAATAATACTTTGAATGAAAGATGTTTCTCTTGGCTAAAAAGATAATTTGGAAAAACTTGAAAATGGAAATTGTGATGGCAAACAATGCTTGGATTATATGTTTCCTCTTATCTCGTTGATATATATGTTTAAATTCAATGATGTCTAAATGGAAAATATGATCCATTTGTAAATAAATATTTGAGTAGAACCATGACACCAATACATATTTTAGCATCCTCATTCCTTAACTCGGTATTGTAATTAAATGGTGTTTTTCTTGTCGATCCAACTGAGTAGAGAAGGGAAAGGGGAAATCAATAGCGAGCAAACCAATATCAAAGATTTATATACCTGTCTCTTAAGTAACAACCTTTCTTGCTCTAAATAAGTCGGGATCCCTCTTCTGACCCTATGAAATAAATAAGTGCTTAATCTTAGTTCTATAAATAAAATAAATAAAGGGTGAAAGAAGAGAAAGGCTTCCTACGCAGAGAGGTGAAGAGAGTAACTTCGTCAGGGTACTAACCAGGCTTGCTAGTAGAGAAGAAATGTTTTTGTTCCTGTAGTGATTCTGTTGGGGTATTGTCTAGGCCTGCTGGTAGTGGAGAAACACTAGAGATGAAAGCTCATACTTCGATTATGTTTAAATCACCATTTTATATTACCCTCTCCTGGATTGGAACAATTTTAATTTACTAAGATTTGTAAATATGTTTCAACCGAGAAAAGGAATAGAGGAGGCTATATCTATAACCAGGTCAAATGGGGAAGCCACGGTAATCCATATGATGAATCAATACTTCCTGAAAGCCTGAGACCTTTCTCTTAAGGAAAAAACGCCAACAGAGAAGTTGGAGTTCTACAAGTGTGTCACTAAGTGTTGACGCTGCAATCAACACCCTCAAAAATTTTGCTCACACCTAAATTTTAGAGCTTACTAAGGATGTTACGATCTATATTTCTATGGTCATTTCATGGTTGATTGAGGTTTCACTAAGTATTACAATTTTATTCTTGGATTCCAAGTGTCAAGTCACTTTCTCACACATGCCCAGTCCTCGGTGAATTTGTAAGCACACTTGCTTCATGCTAGATTGAAGATGCACAACTCAATCTGTTATCACTCAGAAAAGTGAAACATTATTTGACATGGTCATAGAGTTCATTTGTCACAAGTTGGTATAGGAAAATTTAATTTTTTTCTCTTTAACCTATCTTAAGTTTCAAACCCACCTCCATATAGGTCACATCATGTCCCATCAATCATCATTAGGTGTCAGATTCCATCTCCCAAGCGTTTAAATCTGAAAAGGACACTTTAGCCAAATTTTCCTCTTTTCATAGCGTTTTACACTATTTAATAGTAGTTTTCGCTATGAACAGCCTAATAGTTTCGTAGCAAAACTGTCAGAAAATGAACTAGCCACACTATGAAAACAATTTTTCTGTTTGTCTTGTCAAATCCGGTGAAAGTTTTCAGTTCATGATTAGAGGAGATAGGGTGGATGTCGTTCGAGTCAATTAGGGTTATTTCAAAGGTACAAGGTCATGCCTAAGGTCATCATTACCATTTTTAGCATGCATGAGTCATGATTAGGGCATGAGTTATCATCGAAACCATAAAAAATTACCCAATTGAGTCTTTTTGTCATTCTCTGTTTTATCCTTGCATGTTATTGAGTTGCTGGAGAGCTACTTCACCGAGCCAAGCTGGTTGCTAGCATTTTCAGAAATCGCAGGTGTCACTAATCAAGCGAGCCTGAGAAGATATAAAATCACCATTGATGCAAGAAAAAAGACTAGCAAAGGTGGTCACTACCTTATATATGAGCCCATGGACATAAATTTGTTAAATGAAGACCCAACTGCCTTGGAGATATTCAGAAGAGCAGGTTGTTTGCAGTTCTGTCAAAGATTGTAAGGGTGTCATTTGCAAGTTTCTAAGGAGTTTGCTGTTAGTTTAAATGGGACAGCTTCAAAGGTGGGAATGTTAAACCTCACAGTAACACCAAAGACCATTACAGCAACAATAGGAATCCCCATGGGAGTGGAACAGTGGTTCAAAGGCATCAAGTTCACCATGCAGGACTGTAAAGAATTTATTAAGCCAGAGCGTAGTGAAATTGATCTCACAAATGCTATCCCAAGGAACTACATGAAAGACAACTTCTTAAAGCTGCTGCTAATTATTCAGAAGTACTTCACCTGTGAAGGGAGGTTTCACATGGTCTATTCCTACCACATTAGGCTTCTAGTGCATTTTTTGGGTAAGAGTTCTCTTGATTTTCCCTTTTACTTATACAGAAGTCTAGCTAAAATTTCAGATAAGGTATAAGTTAAAAAAGAAGGAAATGAAACTTCTCTCTTTCATCATGGTTTGATCAAGTTTTTGGTGTTAGAGGAGTTAAAGAGATTTGGCAGAGATTGGACATCCTTTCTGTTCATCAACGGTTTTGAATTAGATGTTGTCACTCCTAAAAGAGTTCCCAAAACTAGAGATGTTTCATCACCTACAATGGCAGAGTAAGTTGAACTAGTGAGCATAGGGACAGAGCCTTTGTAGAAGGTTGATACACCCAAAGCTACACCTGCAAAACAAAAGCCAACAGTTAGCAAACATGGCAACAAGAGAGTTACAAGGAGCCAAACATTTGGTATGGGTAACTTAGAGGACATCTTACATGCCATTGATATTGAAGAAACTTCCATTTTCCAAGCTGAAGACATAGATGAGGGAGGAAGGAAGCTTAAGAAAGGAAAAATAACTAAGAAGTTAGAGTTTTTAGGTGATGATGTAGGATTCATGTTTAAAGCTAGAAAAATAATGACAAGACATGCAAGAAAGGTCTTACAAAGCAGCAAAGAGGCTCAGAAGGTCAGTGAAACTGTTTAGCCACCACCAAGCATCATAGACCTCTCCTCACCTACAAAAGAAGATATGGTCATCAAACAAAAGAAAGGCAAAGAGAAAATCACTAAAAATATGGAAGTTGAAGCCCTTAGGGAGCAATTGAAATATTTAAGTGAAGAGATATCAGTCTTGAGGAAAGAAGCAAAGAAGCATAGAGCTGAAAGAGTGCAGTTTGAACAAATGAGGAAGATTTGGGAGGATCAAGTCACAAGTATCTCAAAGATCTTAGACAACATAGAAAAACTGATAAAGTGGTCTCAGCCACTAAGAAGAGAGGTCAAGCACATAAAAAATGTAAACCTGTACTTGCAATCTAAGAATAGAAAACTAAAGAACCAAGTCAAATATCTTCAAGATCAATTAGAACTGATTCATGAAGAGCTGGAAAAGAAAGGTTTGAAGATGACTGTGGTTGAGGAGCCCATTGCTAAACTGATCATAAATGAAGAGGAAACACCACAGGAGCAATAAGTTGAGGTTGAATATGCTTCAGAGGGTTCACTACATGCATAAAATCAAGATTTTGCAGCAGGAGGTCATTTTGTGAAGACAGTTTTGAAATGTGAAATTTTTTCACTTTTACACAGTTTCGTAGCGTTTCCTAGGCTTAAAGAAAAGAAAACGCTACGAAAAAGCCTGTAGCAGTCTTTTTTGTTTCTAAAGTCACTTTTTTTTAGTTTTCAAGGAGGGAGATTGATGGTGGTGATGTGTCATGACTTGATTGACATCATGGAACAACAAAGTAGCAAAGTTATTGGGTGCATAAGCCATTTTTTCAACGCTACCAAAATTCGCTACGAAACTGTCCTGTTTTCGTAGCGAGCATTTGTTAAAGGTTTTGGAGCATATTAATGGCAGTTTTGGATAGCTGGACTCCTCCAACATGTCAAGGGAGCTTATCATAAAATATTTATAACTCAAAGGAGGTGATATGAAGACAGGTCATCAACTAAAGCATCTTTGAAGATAAGGTTCAAGCATTCCTAAAAAGTAGGGTTATGCTCCACAAGTCTAGGAGGGTTTTTAATATGTAAAGTGTTAATGAACTCTATCATGAGTCTTTTGAGCATGTGATGCTTATTTGTAACTATCATATAATTGTTTCACAAGATAAGGTAGAGTTATGTAATAAATAGGAGTTAGAGTCCTATTAGGAAATGTTTTCTTTAATGTGTAGCTATCAGTTTTCAGTTAGAAGTCATGTATTTCAGTTATGTGATGTGTCATAGGAGAATTCAATGGTATAGCCACTAGGCAGATCATCCTTATTGTAAAGAAGGTATATTTAAAGACAAAGCATCGAAGTAATCAAGGGTTGGGAGATGTTATGAAGGCACTACTCTTGTAATCTTTTTCTATTAGTAATATACAGTTACAGCAGCTTATTTCAGACCTGAGATTCTTTTATGTGTTCTTATTTCTAATATCAAGCTTTTACTTTCTCCCCAGTTTTCTAGTTGTATGATCACTTGGAATTCATGATTACATGCTCCAACTTCCATTTATACACCTAGTCTGATGTTTTGTCATGTTTTATTAGTTTGATTATGTATAATCACTTAGAATCCATGGTGACATGCTCCAACTTCCTGAATGCATATAGCTTTCTTTTCTATCCTTCATGTGTGGTTTTATAAGAACACAATTGCCTCAACTTCCATGAGATAGATTGTCTTGTGACTTAGTTTCCATATTTACTCCATAGGCCTAATGGTAGTAAACCTTATACATCTTTCACCTACACAAAAACACATTCAATCCAATTCAGAGTTAGCCATCTGCTTTCAAGTTGTTCATTGAATATCCTTTATCCTTTTGAGAGAGCCCTCTCAGACCAGAAAGGCTAATTTCCAGTTACAACTGGTTTGAAATAGTTACTCCAAGTTGACCATTGAAGCGGCCCAACATGACTCAATTTTGTGATAACATAATCCATTAACAATTCTTATGCAATGTTCAATCCATGTCGACAATTAGTGTGTATTTTCCATTGATAGTCTCCCTCACTTTGATTGCAATTGTACTTCTATTTTAGTGAGTTTTCTCAACTGTCACTTTGGTTCACCTTCGCTTTCACAAGTGTCGCTTTCACATTCAAAATTGTCGCTTTTTTCTTTCTTTCATTTTAAGAAGTGTTGTTTTCATTAATTCTTCACTTTGGCATGTGTCTCTCTCAATGTCATTCACATTTGCAAGTGTCGTTTTCATGTTTTATTACTGTCATATGTGTCGTTTTTGTTGTTTTCACTCTTATATGAGTCACACCTTCACACATCACTAGAGTTAGTTCTAACATACCTCTTTGAATTACATGATACTACATATCATTAGAATACGCATTTGACACATTCCTGCAACTTAACTCACTTTTGTGTCACAGTCGACACATTTTTCGCAACTTGTGTTCTAAGTGTTGTAATGTGTCGTTTCATTTGTCACACTTAGAAATAAGTGTCGCTTTGCTACCGTTTCAAGGTGTGACTAATGTTAATGAGTCCTACATATCTTCCTAGCTTTTATTTATGGAATTTATGTGTGTGATCCATGTTTGAGTCGTTTTTTGATGCATTTCCATCTCTTGCTCTACCGACCCCACACATAGCCATTTTGGAGCTCTGCTTGGTTCTCCTGCTTAGTGCAAGTTGTGAAGATATTAGCCCCCTTACTAGGAGATGAGAATAGCCCATCCATGGGACTCCATTATGAAGCCATTCTCACCAATACTTATGCATTAATTTCATCTTAAGGCTATCTCCAATACTTGCATATTAAGAGGCCTTCCAAGTAGGGTCACCAAAACCTTCTTACCTGTACTGACTCACTGCATTGAGTTTTTGTCACCTCATCCTTACATGACCCATATAGCACTCCTAGATAGCATCAATATCCTTTTACACCGTCTTGTAGATGAAAAATATGCAATTCAAAGGCCCTCCTATCTTCACAATGCAGTGAAAACCCTCCTAGGCAAAGTGACCTCCTTTGTACGACTTCCCTTAGTGAAAAGCGCATTCCAAAAGAACAAGTAACCACAGTTGGGTCAACATGTGTTAGAATAAGAGGAAAATTGTATTCTATATGAACAATTACCCCTTTGTTATAAAAAATGTGATTTCCATAAGGCTTCACATTCCTTTCAGTGCATAACACAGTCTCAAGCCTCAAGCCTTCACCCTTGTTCCTTGTCCTTCCCCATTGCACTGAACACTTGTCAAGCCCCCATATCTCTGTTTATGGCTCAATAATAAGCATCAAGAAGGCCTCATATTAACCCTTTACCAATCAAACTACATTGGCCTGATCTTCCTCTCTTTCCTTCCTAACATGCGGTGTAGTCTTAAGTAATAAGCTCCCCACCTTGTTCCTTGAGATTCCCCACTACGTTGTACCAAGGAGATACCCACTTTATAGCACATGGCATAATAATAGTGAAGAGTGATGCCTTCCTAAGCGTCCGTTGAGTTCAATCCTTATCATGCATCCTCCTTTCAACCCTTCCATAGGTTTATCCTAAGAAGCCTATGCCATGAGCTAGGTAGGGATTGAATAGATGATTTTAAGATTGATTTTTCCTTGTCACGAATGATATTAATTGGAAGGAGTACTTTTTCAACATTAAAAGGTGATTCTAAAATAAGATAGCAAGAAGAAACATAAATAAGTACTCACAGAAAAGAATCACAAAAATGAACTATCACGAAGACATCGAGCATATCTTGAACTATGACAAAAAGAAGACATTGCATGATGACTTAGAAGATTCCAATACTGATCCAAGACCATTTGGAGGGTGAAGATAAGAAAAAAAGTGGATCTTTCATGACGATGAATTGTTGAACAAACCTTTCATAAATATTGAAGACAAGACATCAAAGGGAGTAGCTTGGCATATCATGTCATCGTTGTCAAGTTGTAACCTGTACATGTGTCATCTCTATGCCAAATGTGTCCATATGTCATGCCACATCATCATCCATAATGAAATGATTTATTATAAATTAAAAGGAAAAAATGTAATGTGTGTAAGTTCAAGAGTCATATTGGGAATATGAAAAGTCACATAGTCATATATGGGCAAAAGAGTCTTTAGGAGAAGTTCAAGGGTCACTTAGAGAATTCCAAAGGAAAATTAGAAGTCAAAGAGGCATGAGGGAAATTCAAGAGTCAAGGGGAGATGAAAAGTAATTCCTCTTATTATAAATAAACCCTCATAACTCAAGTAAGGGTCTTTTGGAGGCTTAATCTTTGGAGAGCTAGTCTTTGCTTCTCTAAATTGGTACAGGAGAGAAAAAATTCATTGGATAAGCAATAAGTGACTTAATGTCTCGATATTGGAACTAGTGCCTGACCATTATAATTGTGTACTTGGATATTTCACCTAATATTGAAACTCATTGAGCCAACATACTTTCGTACATATATCACAGATGTTTTGATATTATTCTTTGGATGTTTACGATATATGTTATATTCATATTTACCAAGGAAATTGAACTACCTCATTGGATTTGGTTGTTCTATGGGATAAAAAATATGCTAAAAATAAAAGTGGAAAAATTATCTTGAAATCAATGCCAAATTGTAGATCTTGTCGTTTTGATTCCAACGACGCTTGAATTGCCTCAATCCGACACCGTATTATAAATTTATCATGTTATGAAGTTTTTGGCAAACAATTAAAAAGTTGTAACACCCTCTTCCCACATCTACCCAAGTAACCGACCAACCAGGGTAAACATGTGATGAGAGGCTACTAATACGAGATTCAACCTCCTATATGACTTTGAGGAAGTGGAACCAATGGAAACATGGCAAGCATACCTTACACTGCATCATTGGCATCCCCAGGAGGTAACTCAACCTTCCAGGGCCCTATTCCATGAGTGGGAAACTTTACACAACTTTCCATACCTTCACTTGTTCTTGACCAATCATTAGATGGCTCTTCTTCCTCTGTTTCAATACTCTGCTGCTTATTTCCATAAGACCCCTTTGTCTCCTTCTCTTTCTGAGATCTTGCTATCTCAACATTAATCTGAAAAGATTTCAGATTCAACTTCTTATCCTTAACAAACTTCAAAGTTTGTTCAACATCCTGTGACGTACCTGCATTCACACACAAATCATTAGTTTTAAAACAACAAGACTTTTCAGTCTCATTTGCTTCCTCAAGCACCAATCTTCCACAATGTACTTTCTGGTTTCTAGCAGATCCTCTCTTCTGTGACTCAACTCCTTTGAGTATTTCATTTTCCAATAAAGAAATATGTATTTGTTCAAGTTCTATGAACTTTTTCATCAGCTTAACATTCCATTTCTTTTGCAATAGGTTCCATCTAACCCATTTCCTAGTTTTTCCATCTGTGTCTTCGACATTCATTCCCTGTCTCTTGTAGCCATCCTTGTATTACCTCTAGTTGTACCTTCATCACTGTAATATATCTGTGGCATTCTTTAGAACCTCTTCTTTGATCCTCCATGATCATCTTATTCATGAGCTCCTCACTCACTATGAGTTGCACTAAGCCTCTGCAACTAAAATTTCTCCCTGCTGCTGCTTACCTCACCAATCCCCTCTCTGGACTTGGTCTTTTGGCAAGCATTGGTTCTCTATCTCTAGAACCTCTTGAGCACTCTCTTCTGCTCTCTCTAGGCTTATATCCTCAACTCACCTTCTCTTGAGAACACTTCAACTGTTCTCCCTATCTAACCTTTAGCTGGAATATTAGGTTCACTGCCATCATCATAAAAATCTTTGTCTTCATCTTGTTTGCAAACATAATTCTACAATCACAATTTTCAAACCAGATTAAAATTATCTCGCCTTCAAGATCTCTGCATGACCTTGTTCTCTTCATTCACTTGTACTTTTATTGTGTTGTTCTCATGTATTTTTGCAATTTCCTGTTCACTTCAATTCTGTGTATTTGCTGCTTATCAGATTTAATATCTGATCCCCTCTTTCTTTTCCCATCACACATGCATTTAAAAAAAAAAAAAACTTTAATCTTCAAAAGATCTTTTCCTACTCTGATACCAAAATGATGTTGCCACAACAGCAAAAACCCACAATATGCATATAAAAATGCATAGTTCATTCATAAACCAAAATAATTCTCAAACTGGGGCAGCTCTAATGTGGAAGCTCTTCCTTTTACAAAACCTATGGTTAAAACCATAGAATAAAACCCACATTCTCACCTTAAAAACAAAGTACTTGTCTCATTCATTCGCTAAAATAAACCTTGACAAAGGTACACTTCATAAACGGAAGTATTTCCTCTTAATACCATTCTTGACTCTTAATAAAAGTTTAAACCCTTTTTATACCCTATGGTTATAAACATATACTAAAACCCATCTCATGAAAATATCGAATCAATATTTGACTTTGCATTAAAACCCAAAATATGATGGCCCACAACTTTAATAAACTCGCCTTTCTTCCACCATAGATATTCAATTGTGATCCACTGCCAATAAACATTAATATATATTCGGCCCACACTTTATCATTTCATTTCATTCAAAAGTTCGACCCCATTTAATGTTTAACTTCCACCTCATTTAACGTTTAAACCCCAAATAAATCATATAAACAATTACGGGCCCACAACTTACCTTTCCACCATTCATAAAATCCAACGGTTGATGATTCATCGCACTCCAACTCAATGTTTCCACCGTTGGTCCACACCTTCATTAACCCCTGCGCAACTTCAGGTGCGAACACCGTCGGATATCCGATGTCTATGATCGAACGGATATTGAATTCAATTAACCCCGACGAATTATTTCTCCAAAGTCACACGAAACTGGAGGTTTCACACCCGTGACGTGTCACAATCTTACTCGATCGCGTTCAATTTCAATAAAAGCACTTACCACTCGAAGGCTGTGTGAAAACCATTCGTGGTTTTCAAAAACCACCTACACTGTTCATCCACTCGTGGTTCCAAAACACGTATTTCACCACGCTTCCACTGTGCCTTCGAATCTCCACTCCTATTGTGTTTTCTGTCTTCTGTCCACGATTCCTTGCACAGGATTAGACCGCCGATATTTGCAGAGAATGGATTCCATTCCACACATGGCTTTAACCCCTCTTATTCATTATCTGAGGTTCTTATCCATCGATTATAAATACAATAAAACCCCAAATGGGCAGCTACAACCCACTGATACATTAAACCCTGTGTGACATCTCTGCAGATCTTACTTCACTATTTATTACACAATAGAATGTGTAATTTCTCCATGAAAGACTTTATACAAAGTCACTCCAATTGCGAAATACATCCATGCCAATTTATACATCAATTTAGAAGTCCAAGAAATTCTTTAATGACATCGATCCATTCTGTGATCGATGCTAATTTTCTCAATCACACAGAATTCAATAAATTAATATTCACCCTCAAACCACACAATCTCTTAAAAATGTAGCTTGACGATAAAATGACATAATTTCCCTTGTTCCTGTCAATTTCACTTGCACACAATATACACTCAAAACACAAACTGAGTTTCTATATTAATTCCAATATTTACACAGGAATTCTTCCTCTGGCCTGATCTTCTGTATCAGTGGCCTTTTCCCTATTCTGCCCGTAGGCTTGCAATTCAAACTCTACCTCTCTATCTCTGTTCTACCTTGAAATCTATCTCTATATGCCTTTTAGGCTTACAATTTATACAAATGGACTCTATAACCAATTCTGGTTTAGATCCTTAACTTGCTCAAAAATTCCTAAGAATCCTCTGTCATCCACAAAATAATGAAACCAATTCTAATTTAGGATTTATAATTAATTCCTAAATCTCTCAATCCCTATACACTCTCAACTAGCCTAATTCTCTCATGTTCTCCAACATTCAAGAACATTTACAAAATTCCTCACAATATTTAATTAATTCTCATTAAAATCACTCAAATCATTACATAAGAAACCAACTCCCTTGAAAACACAAAACCCCTAAGTCTAATAAAATACAAGGAATTTTCTTGAGCCTAATGCCCTTGCATCAATCAAGGTCCATGATGACCTTGCCAATTAAGTACATACATACATACATACATATATACACATATAAACATAAATATAAACCAATCATGATCTCATCAGATAGCGACATACATACATGCATATACATATATAAACAACGTCATAATTATGATCACAACATGATTACCAGATATCATAAGGTTTAGGTTAAGAGAACTTTATTTATCCATGCAAAATATGAACATCATTGAGAACAACAGTTCCCAACATAGCTAAGGAATATGATGCCTCAAATCCACTTACTTTACCTTTTCTGTTTCCTTCCTCATAACTGCTCTTCCACCATCCGTTTACCACAATGGACCCAACCAGTCCGACCGAATTTCATATTCTTACCTTCCACTGCACTTACTCATGCACTAAGCTCCATTAAATTTCCTCTTTCCCAAACCAATTCCCAAGACTCTCAAACAAAAGGCAAGAACAAGAACCAATCAAGAAGAAAACCATGAAAACCAATAACAATATGACACCACAAACAAAGTGGTAAGGCCTTGCACTATAAATAAACAAAACCGCAATTCAAGCACAAAGAAATCATAAATACCAAAAGCAAAAGACCAGTAGCAAACAGCATGATTCAATCCCCATGGTTCCGAGTGCTTCCCCGGGAAACTCAACCTAATACTTTTAAAATATTTCATGGTAGTATCTATTTCCATGCAACCCTGCGCATTGTATTGTCGTAAACACATACTGTCAATGCATAAATAAACATGAAAACATGCTAGTTTCCTTACCTTTTTGTGCCAAGCACGCTGACGTATAACTGAGCACACATGTCAGCCATATGTACCAAACATCATGAAAACATATCTATCAATTCAAAATAAAATTTTACTGAGACTAAAAAATCATGTCATAATCAAAATCAACTCACATTCATCAGTCATCATACATAATGCTACACATATCACCTACTTACACTCAAGTATATACCATATATCTCAACACATATGTGTTAGCACAACCATCTTAAAGCAATATCACTCGTTCATGCAATCTTACAGGCACATATAATCATATTATGCAACTAATCAAACATTCAAACAACTTGCAAACATACCATGTTAAATAAATCAACTAGATGATGTCATCAAACACTCAAAATAATCAAGCATCAAGTATACGACATAAGCAAACTCATACCTCAATGTATCTCAGGGGAGGCTATCTTGTTTCAAAATCAATCTACATTAGCTCGATATGACTTCATAAAACATTATTTAAAACAAAAATAAGATCATGATATTCATAATAGTAACCAACTAACATGTTAACATCATAAACTCATAAACAATTTTCATGTCAGCTTGGATTAGTACAATAAAATATCACAAATATATCGACTCATACATGAAAATAATAACCCTAACCATCTGCATAAGCCAATCCAAAGCAATATGATACATACAACATCAAGATCTTAATCAAATAACCCTAAGCATAAAGTTAACTAACATATGGCAACAACAAGTTAATCATATAACACAATCGTCAAGAACAACTAACATCGATCATGCATATAACGAGTTACTACCATGCATGATAACCCACACTTGTACATATGACTAAGCTCATTAACTAACATCTATCATTTATGCAACCATAAAATCAATAAGCATGTACATAAACCTAATGAATATAACAATCCATTAACTAACATACCTGCATGACAAACATACAAAATTGTATGGCGATCTGTTGTTGTCTCGAAGTCCAATGCTGCAACTTCACTTTGATGGTCTGCATCTCCTACTCTATCTTAGCTAACACATTAGCATCATAACATACCAATATCATCATGGTGACCTAATTTCATATAATGACCTTATGCACAACAAACTCAATCAAACCAATGCAAACTTGACCATATGCATCCACTTGAAATGTATAATCGGTCATGAACGACTAATGCTAGGTTCACGCAAGAAAGCATACACAAAAAATATACAAGCATGACCAATATGTAACCCTAACATAAGCAAGCAATGCATGTACAACATTTAGCAACATGTGAGCAAGAATGCACGAATAATACATAAGTGTGAACAACACATAACCAATCATACACTCATGAAAACATGTTGAAAACAACATCATCAACACTTCCATGGCGACACCACCATGTCCAACAAAACATGGATGAAAAAATCACATATCTACCACAAGCATACTAAGCACATATGCAACCAACATAAATGCATGATCAACACACTACCCATCCAGTCCGAGAGTTGAACCATGCTCTGATACCACTCTATAACACACTCTTCTCACATCTACCCAAGTAACCAACCAACCAGGGTAAAAATGTGATGAGAGGATACTAATATGAGATTCAACCTCCTATATGACTTTGAGGAAGTGGAACTGATGGAAACACGGAAAAATACCTTACACTGCATCATTGGCATACCTAGGAGGTAACCCAACCTTCTAGGGCCCTGTTCCCTGAGGGGGAACTGATTTTTAACCCATTTGAGGCTTAGCTGCGAACATGTAATGGAAAGGGAGTAGTTATAGACCCTTAGCCATGGGATTCCCTTGTCAAGGCCGCTATCATGGCCCAAAAAGGTAAATACTGTGCCTGCAACTCCGAGATTCGTGCCACATTTCCAACCCCTGAACCCAGGTCACTACCCAAAACTTCCTGTAACTTTAGGATAAGATAAATAACATTAAAAAAAATACATGGAAGTAATCACATCATCATGAACTCATTCAAACCCACCTAGTCATGACAGGAATTTCATCAAACGTGTCACAAACATTGCATCTATAAGTGTAAACAACATAATTAAACACAGGGGTCTAATACTTATATGAGAATCGCTAAGAAGCATTTATTCCTTGCATCATAAGATGCAATACAATCTATTTGACCATAGATACATTATATATTAATTTACAGGCAGAAACATAGATAAATCCATACATCATCACTGATAAAATACATGCCTATAACCAACATAATAACAAGAGAAATAAATACCATGGATATAAAATCAATGAAATCCATGTAATAATTAGTAAATTTTCATACCAAATACCAAAGGAATGTGATTGTCATTAATGAGTGTAAAACCAACGTGATATGGGACTTCCACATTCCACCTAACCATATATTGGACGAGCCAAATCTCTCTTCAGCCAATCACCCTCGAGCCATATTCCAAGCATGAATGTGGGATTCTATCAAACACATCAATCAACATCAAAACAAGGCTCCAGATACCAAACCATCTCAACCCCAAAACCAATGATTCCACCTCACGACTGAAGATCACTTACCATCACGGATTGATCTCTATTCAAGTTGTTCTAGGGCTCCAAAGTGTTTGTTCTAACCAGGGCTTCCAAGACTAGTAACTCAAACCCAATTGTTACAGGGCTTATAGAGTATTTTTCCAACCAAGGCTTCCAATACTAGTAACTCAACCCACCTAGGGCTTCCAAATATTTTTTCCAACCAAGGCTTCCAGGACTAGTAACTCAACCCACAATTGTCTGACTGGCTTCCAGAGCGTTTATCTAACCAAGGCTTCCATGAAATAATAACTCAACCCACAACTAAAGTAATCATGAGAATCAAACAGGAAAAAATCAGTGGAAATAAACACAAAATACCATGGCTGATAAGGAAATGTAAAGGCTAGGAAAATCCACATGCATACCCATGCATGCCAAAAATAGTGAGGAAAACATACATGCAAATCGGTACCTGCAATCAAATATTGCTGTAGCTATTGATCCCGATGTCCACTCACGCTTTCCTACTCTTCCTTTGCCTTCTTTATCCAAACCACTAAGTATCCACACTCTCCAAGAGTGCTCCAAGAAAACTCTAAGTATCCAATAGTATGAGAGAGAGGAGAGAATAATGAGAGAGCTTCAAAATGCACTGACAAAAGCTTGAACCAACAAGATCTCACGAAATGATCCTCAGAAGCCTTTTTATTAATGATGCCTCTATTTTCTTCATTTTCAATTATTTTCCTCCTCATATGCAACCTGTGACCTTTCACCTTCCTTTTCTCCTAATTTCCATTATTTTCATAAATAAATGCCAATTAATGCTTGATGCCTTTCCAAAGTCTTTTCCATTGCCTTTGCCAATTTCCTTTAGCCATAATAAACTGATTGAACACTTGCTAGGATGTTTTACCCACCATTCAACTTGGAATACATGTCCCATCAACTGTGGTCTTATATATTTTTACATGGAATTTTACCAGGGTTGTTACAAAAGTCAACTTGGAGGGTTGACTGGGTAGGTAGTACGATGATGTGGCATTGATGTCAGCAGGTGACTATGGAAGTATGGTGTGCATACTATTATATCTTGTGTTAACATATGGCATGATCATACATGGGAATTGGTAGTTTTCTATTGGTTGGTGTTGGCTTGAGGGGTCCTGACCTAGGTTCAGAGTTGAGGTTAACCAAAAAACCCTCTTACTACTAGCCCTTTCAGCAGTGACCTGCTTGCGCAAGTCAAAGTCTCACCTGAAGTAGTATGGGGGGTGATGGAACCAGGTTTCCACACCCTGAGAGATATTTGAATGATGTGGGTGCCTTAAGATCCAAATAACCATAAACAGACCTCCGCAACAATAGCCCTAACCAGGAAACCCTTACAGACAGATTATAGGTCAAATATACAGAATACCTTGTGCAAGTTGACACAACATCTAGAATTCAAGTAATAACCCTTAACAAGCAATATCATAAGCATATACCATCAGATACATCCATTAATCATTCATATAAACCCAAATACAATTGCGCAAGAGATCCAATTGCGAACAATACAAGAATCAGAAATAAGATACGGAAACATTCATAACATAGAAAGTAGATGCATTTTAGACTCATATATCTGCACCAACATTCCTTTATTAATATCGGTTCAGATCCTTCATACAAAACCCTCAACAACCCGCGCACACAACCAACGTGGTTCGCACACAACAAGACTAAGGTCTCCATGCACACAGCTAGCAAGATCCTTCTACCGAGACTACTCTGCACAAAATATCACAAAGTTACCCAATATAACATCCACATTCAGACTTATCCCAAAAACTGCCTTCTTAGACTCAATCTAGACTTCTATTTATACTATTAGCCTACGCTACTCTATGGTCTACAAACCGTGGTTTGCGGTCCCTTGATCTACCCTTTTTACCCATTACAATTCATGATGAGCTTTGACCTACCCCAAAGCCCCTGCGCATGACTAATCTATTAAAAAATATATCAAAATTGGTCCTTTGGACTTAGGGGACCCTGCTCCAACAGGCCACCAACACAATCTTGTGACTCATCCCAAGTCACACTGGCACTGGATTCTTCATTTTGTTCTAGAGCTCATGGATAGCATCTGCAAATGGTTCCAAGACACCCACACTTTGGTTCGCTGCGCTCTATAAGGTCTCCACTAGCTTCTCTGAAGTCGGCCCTTTAGTGGCCAAAGTTACGTTCTGCAGCGTCTGGTTTAGGTTTCTGACTGCAAGATCAAGGTCTTGAGACAATTTCATTGCTTCGTCTGCCCATGGCTTCATGTGATCGCTGGAAATTTTTTTCTTGCGGTGGAGCTCCTCCACAGGGTTGGTGGCCGTCATTCTCGAGCAGAATATGAATTCAGGATTACTGATGTCAGATGGATATTCGCGGCCAGACATAAAGAACTCATAGATATCAGGATAACAAAGATTATAGACAATCATAGGGTGCCAAATATTCAAACAGCAAAGGAACCAATTGAGACCCGTGCCCGCCTTTTTATAATCCATCCATGGTAAAAACGTTCGGATTATCATTAATTGCCACTTACCTTCAAAAAAATGGTAAAAAATCCTCCAATATTGCCTCATTAAATGCGATAAATCCACTTCATCCAACAGTAATTTCACTTTTTCACCCAGTTTCACTGTTCCAACGGCTAGTTTCCTTTCATGTGCATCACCCCTATGCTTTTGTTGCACCGGCCTGTGCCCTCCCTCTCTGCTGCATGCAAACCCTTTTATTTTTATGCTCCAGCCATACAGTCATTTGGTCGGCACCAGATTGTCTCTATACTGCTTCAGACGGCTTCCATTGAAGTGCCCGGGAAGGTTCTCTCCGCGCATCATGGTCAAGCACACTGCACCACCATCCTTGATCTCCTTTACAATGTATGGCCCCAACCATTGCTTTCTAAACTTCCCTGGGTGGCGCGCAAACTAACTATCATATAGAAAAACTAAGTCTTCCTCCTTGAACACCTTCTAACTGATGTGCCTATCATGCCAGGCTTTTCCACGCACCTTCTGCACTTGCTGGTGGAAGTTAGCAATGAAATGATCTTCTTCTAAGGCAACGAGTTCCACTAAACGTTCCTCCATAATGTCAGGTTCGACCATATTAGTGAATGCTGCGATGCACATGCATGGGACAATATACTCCATTGACATGATTTCTTCCTGCCCATAGACGATCTTGAAAGGTGTTTTTCTCGTCAAATTTTTGCATGTTGTTTTATAAGCTCATAACACAGAAGGGATACGCACGTGCCAATAATCTCGGTTGGCATTACAAATATTTGTGAACGCATTCTCCAAAATCTTGTCTAAAGCTTCTACTGCGCCATTTTCTTGTGGGTGATAAGGGGTACTCTTCTTGTGATGGATCTGGAATTCCTCTATCAAAGCTTCAATTGTTTCGTTAACAAAGTGTGTACCTCTATCAATCATCAAAATCTTTGGGCATCCAAACTTGGTCAATATATGCTCAAAGATGAAATGCGCAATAGTATATACAGTAAAATCCTTAATTTCCTTTACCTTTGCCCATTGGGTTACATAATCAGTTGCCGTAATGATGTAACGCGCTCCAGTCTTCTTTCCAGGAGGGTTGATTGGTCCAAAAAAATATATAGCCCATTTATCAAATGCTTGCAAGGCCATCTGCGGGTGCAGGGGAATTTCATCTCTGTGCGAGGGCTTTCCTGTTCTCTCACATGCATCATAGGCCCGACAGTATGCCTGTGCATCACCGTGTAGCGTGGGCCACCACAACCCAGCACGCAACACCTTCTGCACAGTGGCTTTCTAAGCATAGTGGCCTCCTGCCATTCCTCCATGAGCCTCTGCCAAGATATATTGTCTTTCATGTTCCAACACATATCTCCTTAGTACTTCATATGCTCCTAGTTTATACAACTGACCTGCAATCAGGTAAAATCAGCTACACGTGCAACCAACTTCTTATTTTGCTGGATTGAACATTCTGCAGGCGTTGTTCCTTTGGTCAGAAGATGAATACTATTATAAAATTTCTCATCCACCACTTTGATAGCGAAGAGCTGCGCATCAGGTAACCCCTCCTCCAGACCGGTTGGTTCTTCCCCATTCTCAATTCATCATAGATGATCAAGTCCAACATTCGGTCATCCAGGATTCACAATAATCTCAAAGTCATACTTCTCAAAAAGCAACAACCATATGCAAATCTCCCCCGCAACACAGGCTTATTGACCAGGTATTTTAGAGCAGAGTGATCTATGAACATTTTGAAATGCCCTACTAACAGATAGTTTCTATATTTTTGCAGTGCGTATACCATGGCCAATCCTTCGATTTTTGTAGTTGAGTAGTTTCTCTCTACGATGGAGAGCTTCCTACTAGCAAAAAATACTGGGTGATAAATGTCTCCTTCTCCTAGCTACGCTAAAACAACCCCAACTGCTATACCTGATACATCCACATGCACGTTAAAAACCTTAGACCAGTACGGGAATATCAAGATAGGTGCGGTGACCATTTTCTCCTTTAGCAACTCAAAATTCTTCTGACACTCGTCATCCCAAAAAAATGCTAGATCCTTCTTTAGCAACTTCTCCATTGGCGCAGTGATCAAAGCATATCCCTTTATAAACTTCCTATAATAACCAGTGTGGCCTATGATGGAGCGCAACTGTTTCTCATTGGTAGGAAATTCTAATTTGATGATAACCGTGATCTTGGCTCGATCTACCATCAGTCCTTGCTGACATACTATATGCCCTAAAAAATTCCATAAGGCATGCAAAATATACACTTCTTCAGGTTGAGAGAAATCTGGTGCTTCCTACAGGTGTCAAGAATCATGCGTAGGTTTGACACATGTTTCTTTACCAATCCAAACACTATCTAGTCATCAAAATATACCTCCAATAATTTATGCATGAATTCCTTTAACACAACTACTACCACGCGCGAGAAGATTGTAGGTGCATTTTTCAATCCGAATGGCATGACAATATATTGGAAAGAACCCCATTCAATGGCGAACGTGGTCTTGCTGCAGTCTTCCGACGCAATTATGATTTGATGATACCCCAAGAATCCATCAGTAAATGAATATGCTTCTTGTCCTCCTACATTATCCAGGATTTCATCAAAAAACGAAGTAGGGAAGGGGTTATGCACACATGCATCATTCAACTTGCGCAAATCGACACAAATCCTTATTTCTCCTTTGGTTTTTTTCTTCTGAACCACCATTGGGCTTACCCAATTAGACTATTTGACTGGTTCAATGATGTCTACAGGCACCATATTTTCTAACTCCTCCTTTACTTTCTTCTTATATTTGGGGTTCAATCGATATGGGCGCTACTTGACAGGGCGTGCATCTGGTTTCAACGTGATCTTCATAACACCCAAGTCCCCTACAATTCCCTTCAACTCAGAGAACTTTGTAGGAAACAGATATTGATACTCTGTCAACAACTCTGCAATCTTTCCTACTGTATCAACATCCCAGTAGTCCCCAATCTTCGCCAACTTGGGCTTCTCTTCTATCCCAATGTTGACTTCCTTCAATTTCATAGGTTTAGTAAAATCCACCATCCCCAATGTAGGCCCTGCAATTGCGCACTCTCCTTCAGACTCCGAGATATTAACATTCCTTAGGTCATCTTCATTATCCTTGATTGATAGGTTTCTGCAATTGACGATGTCTTGCATCTGCGCATCCCAGTCCAATGCACCACATTCCTTTCGGGGCCAGGATTCATCAAATATCAGAGCATCTATGTCGTGCAGGGCTTCATCGAATCTCTTCGAGGCACCCACAAAGCCAAATATTTCTAGAAAATATTCAGTCATTGTAAACCAGTCTCTAGTACCTCAATGTAGCTCAACTTCTAGACATCGGGTGGTAGGTACCAGTCCCAATGAGTGGACAAACCTATGAACCCATTATTTCCATGTATTTTCATCCATACCTCCATCCACATGGCCAGGTGCTTGCGCGGATCCCCCCGACTGTAAAAGAGCTCAATTGGTGGGGTGGCTAGAGGTTCAAAGTGCATCATCATCATTTTTCTACATTCCTCCCAATCCTGGAAGGCTCCCTTGTGCGCCTCCCACCAATGCACTAGAGTTGCACGCATAGCCAGATTAAGCGCCCATAATCTGCATTCCTATGTGACAGCTTTCTCCAATGCTTCCAAAATTTATTTGGCACACCAGAACCATCAAATTAGGGTATTCCTGTTACCTTTGAGGAGATGCACCAGAAGTTCTTTGTGATCTTTAGGCAGCGCAACGTAGAGACATCGTGCACCCGATTATGCCAGTTCTCCATCTCGCCACCTGAATTGGAGAAACACGAGCTATCCTTCTCCCAGTTCAACATGCCATCAATTGTAGGGTTGATCCAGTCATCATCCCATGAAATAGGCTTATAGATATGGTCAACATCATCCCCCTCATACATTGGTTCTCTATATCTTTCTCCTTCTACTGGATCTAGTGGGACTATCACACGTGTACCATTATTTTCAAAAATCATACTTTGACACTTCAGGTTAATGATGCCTGCCATATCAGTGGCCCAATCTAATCCTAACAGCGTAGGGTAGGGGTTTGCATCATCCAAAATTTGGATTACTTTGAAATCTTCACATACCTTCACTCCGGCAATGTCTACTACAACCTATGGAAGCCTTACAAGTGGAATGACATTTTGTTGATTAGCCATGCGCAGTTGAATGGTGGACCATTCCAACTTGGGTTCTCCCATCCTTTGTCATGTCTGCTTAGGTAAGACATTTGCTTCAGACCCCAGATCTAGGATGACTTGATCCATCTCATATTCTCCGATCTGCACAGTCATGCACATCTCCCTACCTGTTCTCTTCTTTTGCTTATAAACCTTGTTCATGGCCTTGGTCTCTGCTCGAGACACCTCTTTCTCCACGCAACTGTCTATCAGGGCCTGGAGATTATCTACTACCTTCTGATTGCGCAGTAGCTTAATTTAGGCTTGTAGGAATGGTTTAACTTCATCATCAACTTTTGGTTCCATGGGAGTCCTTGACGTGGATGCTCCTACCTCAAAAAAATATTTCCTAGCCTCAATGAAAATCTCTTTTTCAGTCTGCAGGTTGAGGCCTTTCTTTTTTCCAGACGCTTTTCTGATTAGTGGCTCTGCGATAGCCTTTTCCTCATTTCCTTCGGTGGCAACACCACTGCGTGTAATTATATTTACACTCGGACCATCGTCGCGTGGTTTAACCTTAGCCATATGTATTTTTTGCGTTGGCGTCTGCTTCTTTTCCTATATTTTAGCTATTAACACAGGACAATCCTCAATTACATGATCAAATTTCCTACAGTACCTGCAGGGTTGTCGCGCAAGGTTCGGTCAGTCTCGTGCATAGTGTCCAAAATCTCCACAATTGGAACAAATTATTTGCCCTCTCCCTCGACCTGCGCCTCCACCTCTTCCCCTTCCCTATCCTCTTGTTAGGGATCCTCCTCGTCTAGAGGGAGATGTTGGCGACAAAGGGTCAGCCTGCACTCTGTAAAGTTTCATTATGTCGATCATCAGGTCATACATTCGGCAGTTGTGCTCATCATGACCAACTAAAGAGAATAATATGCACCATTGTTGCTTCAGTTTTGGTACATAAGCTCCTAACCGCGTGCAGTGGTCTGTATCATGTTGCCCAGCCACTGGAAAATCAGTGCACCACAATGTGGGGGTACTAGGCCCAGCAACATCTCTAGGGCATAGTGGACTTGGTCCCCCAACTTGCATGTAATCCGACAGTAGAGGGCACTGATATTTGGTGTGGCTAGCTCCCTTGCAGCGTATGCAACAGACATATGCGCCAACTTCTTTACCCTGGTCTCTTTGTAAATCATAAATTTCTAAGTGCACAACTTCTAATTGGCTCTGAATCTTTAGCACTCCAAATTTAGCATCGTCCCTTGCCACTAATTCTAATTTCATAGCAATTTTAAAAGCTTCTTCTTGAGAATCAATCTTCTGCTGACCCATAGGCCAGCACAGATGTGGAAATATCATGGCAATGAACCATTCCTTATACTGCCTATCATCGTAAGAAAATCCTTCATCGTTGATAGTTTGCTTTAGTCGCTGGTCAACTTCCAAAACTAATTCTATAGGCCCTTGCTTAATATATTTCAATTCTATTACGCATTGAGAATAGGATTTTGGCTTTCGGAACTACTGCTTCAAGGCATCCTTAAACCCCTAAAATGTGGGATCCACATATTGAGTAAGGTATCCCATGAACCAATATAAAGCGCGACCTTAAAAGGCGATAGCCAGCTGTGCTCTCTTGACAGCATCAATATTGACATTTTGTGCAATCCACACTGCATTCGCCACAGAAAAAATCGGTCCATATCCTCATCCCCGACACCCTTAAAGGTGGGTAACTTCATATGCGCAGCCATATCTTCCGCAAGTGGGGTGGGGTTGGGGTAGGAGGATTCTTACCCCTGTGCGAATTTGATGGTGGCGTAGCAAGAGGGATATTTTCAGCGTGCGTATCCTCGCTTCTATTTATATCAAGGGAGTTTCTCAGAGGATTGTATACATATCTATCCCCTCTCTGATTGACCCGATAATATTTACCACTGCGCATAGTGCTTTCACTCTGATCAGGGGTCATTCACTCGGTGTGGCTGCACAAAATACCCTTTTCGCATAATAGCATCTTAATCAACAGAGGCAAATTTTGTAAGAACTTACCTCTCAATCTCTTGAAAAATATTCTTTTAGCTTCAGAGTATGATACAAAATGATTGATTGCAAAGTCTGTTACAAACCCGCCCAAGATGTTGTCAATTGAGTGATCTACAGTTTGGGTAATAGAATTATCAGTCTTCTCCAACTATTGGATTAATTCAGGGGTCCACTACGTGACCTGATCGTCCTTCCAACGGGTTTGGAATTCTGCTAACCTTGCTAACCACTCCTACAATTCATGTGCAAAGGGTACAAAGAAGATCTCGTGCACCTCAGTGAAAATATACTTATTCTTCCACTCTTCAGTGGATAGCTTCTTACTTCTGTTTTCTTTTAGGGAAAATTCCTGAATCTGTTTTTCAAACTAGTCCTCAAGTTCAGGCTTTAATGGCTGACAATGACCTCTTGGCATCACCCAACCTCTCTCAAAATGTTCTCGGTCCTGGCAACAGAACCATTTATTTATTTGAGGGGTTCTGACCTAGGTTTGGAGTTGAGGTTAACCAAAAAAACCCTCTTACTACTAGCCCTTTCAGTAGTTACCTGCTTGTGCAAGTCAAAGTCTCACTCGAAGCAGTATGGGGGGGTGATGGAACAAGGTTTCCACACCCTGAGAGAGGTTTGAATGATGTGGGTGCCTTAAGATCAAAATTAACCATAAACAGACCTCTGCAACAACAGCCCTAACCAGGAAACCCTTACAGACGGATTATAGGTCAAATATGCATAATACCTTTTGCAAGTTAACACAACATCTATAATTCAAGTAATAACCCTTAACAAGCAATATCATAACCATATACCATCAGATCCATCCATTAATCATTCATATAAACCCAAATACAGTTGCGCAAGAGATCTAATTGTAGACAATACAGGAATCATAAATAAGATGCAGAAACATTCATAACATAGACATTAGATGCATTTCAGACTTAGATATCTGCAACAACATTCCTTTATTAATATTAGTTCAGATCCTTCATACAAAACCCTTCAACAACCCATGCACACATCTAGAGGGGTCCACACACTGCAGGACTAAGGTCTTTGCACACACAACCATCAGAAGCCTTCTACCCAGACATCTCTGCACAAAATATCACAAAGTTACTAGATCTAACATCCACGTTCAGGCTTATCCCAAAAAATGCCTTCTTAGACTCAATCTAGAATTCTAGTTATACTATTAGTCTGTGCCACTCTATGGTTTGCAAACTGTGGTTTGCGGCCCCTTGATATACCCTTTTAACCCATTACAATTCATGAGGAGTTTTGACCCGCCCCAAAGCCCCTGCACACGAATAATCTATTACAAAATATATCAAAATTGCTCCTAAGGACTTAGGGGACCCCGCTCCAACAGTTAGTGAAGTTTGGATTTTTCTAATTGGAGGATAACACGTGGCCCTATGAAAGGGTGCCACTTGGCCCTCGAAGAGCGTGCAAATTCTTTTATGGGTCGACTTCGCTCGGTGGGGTTTGACCCCACTACCTCTGCCAACACAATAGTTTTCCTGACCATTAGACCATATTATGCTGCTTGATATATAAGGTGGGTGAAAAATATTTAAGTTATAATTGTTTCACCATTTTTTTTGGGGGGGGGGTTGGGCTGGTAGGCTTAATATGACCAAGTGTTAAACGAAGTGGGGTGGGGCGCAAGGCTCTAGCCCTGATTCTATTAAACCACTGTAACCAATGGCTAACAGCATGGAGGGGCGGGGTGCGTGGCACCCTACCCGTGTCCTAGCTAGCGACCACATTCTAATCAACAAAACCAAGAGAAGAGGTTCGGTGGGTGTGGCCTCTAGCCTGCGCCCCTAGTTATTTGATTTCCATGTTACCATACCCGAGGGTGAAGGATTTGGATCGTGCCGTTATTAGCACATTTAAACATTCAAATTGTACCATATTCGATGGAAATGTCATTGAACCTGCGCTAGTTTGTTGCCTTGCAATTCTTCCAAAGGAAAAATTCATTACCAGTTTTGACGGTAATTTTGCAAGACATTTAGCAGGGAAATGAAGAAGGAGGCCTAACTTGGCCATTTTTCAGCCTTTTTGAGTTCAAGAGGAGCCTACATATGGGTTTTTGGGTGTGTTGGACACAATGGAAACATTATTTTTGCGATTCGAGAATTGTACGTTGATGTAATTGACATTTTGAGCATATAATTTATAGGGATAACATTGGAAGCTAGACCCAAAGATGTAGCCTAGGAGGGGTGAAATTCGTCATCAAATTGTTGTTTTTTGATGATGCATATTGTCCATTTTCTCTGTTTAAATCTCCAAAACTTAATTAATGTTACTAAGTTTATGTGTTTATGAAATTTCAATCCATTTCCCACAAGACATACATAGAAAATATATCCAACGGGATTCAATCTAATATTGGAATGTTCTAAAACAAGATATTGAATCCTTCTAAAATTTGCGGAAACAAAACACGATCGCACATTCACATAAGATGAAAGAGAAAGAAACAATCAATTGCACAACATAAGATGCATTTGGGGAAAGCAACTTCTCAAAACCTCTCTATCCCTATATTTCATATGGTCAAGATCATGAAACAATACAATGCTATTCCTCACACTGAGAAACCTTTGCACTCTATTGAATGTCTCACTTTGATCTCGTTTTAATATGGTTTGCAATCAAAGCAAGTTTGGTCCAATATTTAACCTGTTGCTTGCCTCTGCCTGGCCTGTCTTAGGAATTCTTGGGCTAATTGAGCCCCTATTAATTATGAAAAAACCAATTAATGATTATGCAATCCTTCAAAGCCTTCCCGATGACCTCATGTATGACCTGTAAAATTTTCTAATAGTACAACTGATAGATCTCTTCCCTTTAACCTCAGTCTCAACTGGGATTTCCTTAGAACCAACATGAAAAAACTATTTATAACGAATTATTAGTTAACTGATTGATCACTACTTGTGAATTAAATCAAATTTAATTCACTGGATCTATCACTAGCTCATCTCTCAGTTTTAACTCAATTAATTGAGCTAACTAATTACATTTAACAAATAATTGTAATTGGACTCCCTAAAAATAGGAAAATCCTCTACATGCCTCTTCTTTGACCTCTAAATCGAATTTCCTAAACTAACTAAGTCTTCTGGACTCAGTTAACTAATACATGTTGTCATGAGATGAAATTACAATTTCTCTTCCAATTTAAGTAAGGTAAAATTAAATCAAAAGCCTCATATGGTACCATTTATTTGTGCCATTTTCTGGTTTCCATTTCTGGTTGCCATTTTCATCGTTTCTTCTTACAAATTTCAACACTCTCTCTCAACAAGAAAGGAATTCAATCTATCCCGATCTGGTACCTTTGGAATGTTCTGCATGCAACACTTCTCTAGTGTTGTTTGCTCCTAAAACTCCTGAAATTGAATAGCCTCAAAAAAATTGAATCGGTATGATGCATATGTTATTAGATTCTTTGATTGCTATCGATTACTGCACTATCTACTGAAATTTATACGTTGTTGCTGACTCTACATTTGTGCCCTATGCACTGCTACCAACTTTGATATACACTCTAGTGTCTGACATCTGTCACTCCGATTTATGTCTTCTGGACATCTAACTACATCAATCCTAATGATCCTTCATGCCACTATTTACTGTGGGCTCCTCGTATCTAGGTCCGATCCACGAGACAAGACAACTCAATGGATCCTTCCCAAATTTATTCTCTTGGGATTATGTTTACACATCGCCCTATCTCTCACTTGGAGGTATGGATTCATGTGCTCCCTCTACCCATCTGTCTTGAAATTTCCCCCTCCTAGAGGTCTCTGTTTGAGTGGATGCCTCCACTTGGTCTCCTCTATGTTTCTCCAATTGTGGCTGCTCCACAACCTTCTGAGACTACTTCTGAGGCTGCATGTTGAGAGATAATTTATCCTCCCTCTCAACTACCAAGTCTCTAACATTTTCTTTGCTCCTGAAATATTTTCATGCATCCTCAACCTCGAGAGCATACAGGTTCTTGAATCTTTCACCGATTTGTTTCACCCATCCCGTGGTGATGTGTCTAGGGAACACCTTTACTTTTCTAAATATGACATCATAATCATGACCTTCCAATACCTCTATGGAGACAAGATTATTCCTTAGTCCTAGAACATAAAAAACATCTGCCAGTTTGAGAGGGGAGCCAGAATCCCTCTGAAATATAACTGTACCTATGTTGGTCACGCTATACCTCCCATCATCTCCAAACTCTATGTTCTATTGGAGGTCCTTTTCCTCCAAGTCAGTAAAGAGATCTCTATTCCCCGTCATATGGAATAAGGCACTGCTATCTAGATACCACATGCATCCCATTACAGTGTTGGACATGCATGCAATGAGAGTAAAATCAAGCTCTAACTATGAAGCTAGTGCTTCACCCGCTGCAACTGTAGGCTCCTTCTTGCTTGCCTTCTTCTGTGGAGAATAAGAGGCACAGTGCCCATGCTTGTGATAGTGAAAATATTTTATCTTGGACAAGTATCTCTTGGCCTCTTCGCCCTAGGAATTCTTTCCATTGTCTTTCTTTCTTTTTCCAACCAATGCAAAATATTCTTCTTTGTCTTTGTTGGAGGTCTGGTATCTGGTGCTCCGCCTTATCTCTTCTATTACCAAGTCAGACCACAAACGCTCCCAGTTTGGTAGCTTCTCCCTCCCATTCACAGAGTCTTGGTAACTATGTCAGCTCTTGGGAAGGCCTAGAAGATCTAGGTTCACCAAATTATCCTGGGTTACTGTCACACCAACACTTCCAAGCTCATCTCGACATTGAGTTAACTTCATCAAGTATTTTGGTATCATCTCGCCCTCCTCCATATTGATCTTTCTGAGCTTGTCTTTTAGCGCCAACTTCCTATGGTCGCTACTATTTTGAAAAAAATTCGTTAAGTCCTTCCACATAGCATATGGAGTCGCCTTCCCATGGAGACTCGAGACAATATGATCTCAAATCCCTCTAACAAGATCCTTGTCGCCTTTTCTAACCTTTTCTTCCATGTATCAAGAAGTTGAGCATCTGTTGCTGCAGGCTGGGGAATATCACTGTCTATGAATTCCTTCAACCCGTTGTCCTCAAACATTGCCTCCATCTTGTCCTTCCATGCTATGTAATTCAAATTTCCCTCAAGAGCATATTCAAATATCAAGCCATTGAAATACATCTTAATCTGCTGCTGGATCCTGAAGAATAAATATGCAAATTCAAACTTGTTCAAGACAAAACTCTGTTCTTATCTTTTATTGTGATTCTTGGCGCTCTGATACCATGTAGAAAATATATCCAATGAGATTAAATCTGATAATGTAATGTACTAAAACAAGATACTGAATCCTTCTACAATTTGCGGATACAAAACACAATCATACAATCACATAACATGAAAGAGAAAGAAACAATCAATCACACAACACAAGATGTATCTTGGGAAAGAAACTACTAAAAAACCCTCTATCTTTATATTGCATATGGTCAAGATCATGAAATAATACAATGTTAATCCTCACATTGAGAAACCTCTGCACTCTGATGACTGTCTCACTTATATCTTGCTCAAATCTGGCTTGCAATCAAAGCAAGTTTGGTCCAATATTTAACTTGTTGCTTGCTTCTGCCTGGCCTGCTTTCCTTAGGCATTCTTGGGCTAATTTAACCCTTATTAATTATGAAAATATCAATTAATGATTGCGCAATCCTTCAAGGCCTTCCCGATGACCTCATGCATGAACTGTACAATTTTCTAATAGTACAAATGATAGATCTCATCCCTTTAACCTTAGTCTCAACTAGGCCTTCCTTAGAAATGAAATGAAACAACTATTTATAGAGAATTATCAGTTAACTGCTTTATCACTACTTTTGAATCAAATCAGATTTAATTCACTAGACCTATCACTAGCTCATCTCTCAGATAGAACTAATTAAACCGATTTTAACTCAATTAATTGAGTTAACTAATTACAACTCACAAATAACTGTAACTAGAACCCCTAAAAATATGAAAATCCTCTACATGCTTCCTCTTTGACCTCTAAATTGAATTTCCTAAGCTAAATAAGTCTTCCTGACTTAGTTAACTAATACAAGTTGTCATGAGATGAAATTACAAATTCTCTTTCAATTTAATTAGGGGAAAATTAAATCAGAAGCCTCACATGGTACCATTTATGGGTGCTATTTTCTGGTTTCCATTTTCACTATTTCTTGTTTCAAATTTCAAAAACATAAAATAGCTTGCAAAATTTTACAAGAAACCTTCAATTTTTAATTTCAATTCAGTTTGGTATCAGAGCATGGTTGTTTTGAAGGTTTGATAGTTTTTGCAAGTGTTTTCTTAAATGATTACAAGGTCTAAATTTAGGAGAGGAGAAGGAGTGCTTGAATAACACAACTTTCAAATTGGTTCAAGGAGGTCACAAAATCCACAAACTCCACTAGTCATGGCACATGAAGAAGGAAATGAGCTGATGTTTGAGGATAAGAGAGATTTTAGAAAGGTTTTCTATGATATGTATGAGATGGGAAATGTTGTACAATGCGAGGAAAACAAGGTTGCAAGGAGAAAGTTCAAATCATCGAAAAGTTAATGGTGGTGATGGGAACAAGCCTCCACCTACACCTCCTCATTCACCTCCATCTAGACCTCCATCCTCACCTCCTTCATCTCATATACCTACTCCTCCTCCATCTCCTAAAGGACATGCTAAGTCTCCTTTGATTAAGCTTGATGTCAAGTTTGAATTGCCTATGTAGAATGGGGAAGTAAATGTTGAAAAGTTGGATATTTGGGTTCGTCAAATTGAAGTCTATTGTAGGATTCCAAATATTCATGATGATGTTAGAAATAACAGCTTGCTTCTCTTCATTTGGAAAGTGCAACCGTCATCTGGTGGGAAGTCCGAACTCAAGAAGATTTGAAGAAAAATGGTAAAATAATATCTTATTGGAATGATTTTATAGTTGCATTAAGAAGGAAATTTTATCCATTATATTATATGAAAAAATGAATTATAGATTGGAAAATTTTTAGACAAGCTAAAGGTCAGAGTGTCCAAAGTTACACACAAGAATTTAGGAGAATAGCCTTAATCTTGGGTGTTGATTTGTCTTCACAAGATACTAATTAAATACATAGGTGGATTACATAGTTTTTTGAGACATATTATAATTATATTTAATCCCACCAATCTAGATGAAGTATGTGTTTAGGCAACTCATTTAGAATTAAGAGGCAAGAATGTTCCTCAAGAGACTAGCAAGAAACCACTTAATTTTGGAGACAAAGGAAAGGGGAAGTTTAAAGGAAAAGGAAAAAATAATGCTATAGTCAAGAAAGAGAGAGATAAAATTACCTATAAACATTTTTCAAAATAAGGCCATGATGAAGAAAATTTATGGAAATTACATCCAGAAATGAGACAAAGAAGTTCAATAACAAGGGGAAATAAAAGACTACTGCTACAACTCAACAAGATCTAGGATCTGATTCAGGGGATGAAATTAAAATCACAACCATAGGAATAAAAGGTAAAGGTTATAATGCAAGTAATATTTCTTCTATTTAACATATTTAGTCTCAAAATGATAAAGAGAGAAGTGAGGTTTTTCATATCAGGGTCATTACAAAACATACAAAAGTGGATACTTTGTTTCATAATGGATCCCAAGTCAATCTTATCTCTGAAGCAATTCTCAAGAAACTAAATCTATAAACTAAACCTCATACAAAACCTTACCCTTTATGTTGGGTATGTGATGATGCCAAATTACAATTGACAATAAAATGTAAACTCAAATTCGCCATCACTGCAAATTTTATAGATGAGGTAGATCTTGATGTTGTACCACTTGATATATGTGGAATTGTTTTAGGAAGTCCATACTTGTATGACCAAAATTCCATATTCTATCACCATGAGAATAAATATCATCTTTTTAAATATGGATTTGAGTATATTTTTAGGGCACATCGAAGGAAGATGAACTTATCTCTTATTAGTGTTGGTCAGATGAAGAGGCTTGTAAATGCTAGTAATAATTTTGTGCTTTTGATGGTTAAAGCTAAATATATTGTTGAATCTGAAGATTTCATAGGATGTGTTTCTAGAATCAAGCATGAATTGGTTGAAGTTGTTAACACTTATGACAAGATTTTTCAGGAACTTGAAGGGTTTCCTCCTAAAAGAGGAATCCAACATGAGATTCACTTCTAGCAAGATGCACCACTTCCAAATATTGGCATGTCTAGAATGTCAGTTTTGGAGAATGCGGAAATCAAGAATCAAATTAAGATTTGTTTGACAAAGGGGTCATCAGGCCTATCATGTCTCCTTATGGATCTCCTCTTATCTTGGTTCCAAAGAAAGATGGAACATGGCGCATGTGTGTGGATTTTAGAGTTTTGAACAAGATCACGATAAAGAATCACTATCCTCTTCCTTGCATTGATGATTTGCTAGAACAGTTAAAGGAGTTTGTTTACTTTACTAAGTTATATTTGAGAATCGGTTATCATCAAATAAGGATTGTTGAAGATGATATTTGGAAAACTGCTTTCAAGACAAAACAAGGTTTTTTGAATGGTTAGTTATGTCATTTTGGATTTTTAATGCACCTGCAAATTTAATGATATTTATGAATAATTTGTTGAGACGATTCCTTGAAGATTTTATCATAGTATACTTAGATGATATTATGATTTTCAGCAAGACTCATGAAGAGAATTTCAAGCATGTGAAACAAGTTTTATATGACTTGTAAACAGATTTGTTGTGGTTGAAGATGTCTAAGTGTGAATTTGGGAAAACCTCTTTGGTTTATTTGGGTCATGTTGTAGGAGGGGGTGAATTGAAGATTTATCCCTCAAAAGTTGATGTTATTGTGAATTGGCCTAAACCCAACAATGTAACAGAAGTTAGGAGCTTTTTGGGAGCAACCCAATATTGGATAAAATTTATAGCTAACTTCTCACTCATTGCAACACCATTACATGCTTTGACAAGTGTGAAATAGGTATTTCAGTGGGGAGGCAAGTAGCATAAATCCTTTGACACTTTGAAAGAGAAAATCAGTACAATGCCAGTTCTAGCACTTCCAGATCTTAAGTAGCCATTTTGGATTCAAACCAATGCAAACGATTATGCCATGGGAGAAATTTTGATGCAACATGGTAAGTTATTTGTTATCATTATGAAACCTTTACCAATCCAGTAATTAACTATCCAACTTATGATAAATATTTGTATGCTTTAGTGTAAAGCATGAAGAAATGGAAGCATTATTTGATGGATAAAGAAACGATTATTCATACTAACCATCAACATTTGTAATATTTACAATCACAAACCAAGCTACACCAAGCTAGACATTTCAAGAGGATGGGATTCCTACAACAATCTTATTTGGTAATCAGGTATAAGAAAGGTACATACAACAAAGTTGCTGATATGTTATCAAGGCCTATTGTTAATGAATCTGTCATTCTTAAGCATAACTCAATCATATATGAAAGTTATATTGAACAATATGCTCAAGATGAATATTTTAAACATGTTTATGCAACTTTGAGTCAAGGAAATCATGTTGAAGAGTTGGATTGTCATGTTCATAACAAGTTGTTATATCATCTTGGCAAGTTATGTGTTCCACAGGGTGAAAGAGTCAATGTCATAAGGTAAGCCCACACTTCTATTATTGTTGGACACTTTGGTGCAGGGAAATCATTTGCTCAAATTCAGAGGTATTGTAATTGATCTTTCATGAATGAAATTGTTTCAAGATATGTAAAGGGATGTTCCATGTGTTATATTAACAAGCCTAACAATAGTAAATTGGGTTTGTAGACTCCACCTCATATTCCTTCTCGTCCTTGGGAAAGTACTTCTATGGATTTTGTGGGGGGGCTACCAATGTCTAGGAAAGGTCATGATTATCTATATGTTGTTATGGATCGTTTTAGCAAAATGTGTGTTGATGCCATGCAATAAACAAGTTACAACTGAACATACCACAAATGTGTTCTTTAAAAATATATGGGTTCACTTTGGGTTACTCACTTATATTATTTCTGATCGAGATTCTCAAATTTTCAAAAAATTTTGGTCAAGTTTATGGGAATTGATGGACACCAACTTGAATAAGAACACCACATTTCATTCACAAACTGACGACCGAACATAAGTAGCGAGCATAACAATAGGTCATCTCCTTCGAGGATATTGTGGTAGGAAACCTAAAATTTTGGATGAAAATTTTCATTACATCCAACATTCCTACAATAGTGCCAAGCACTCATCTACGCAATTATCTCCATTTGAAGCTTGTTTGGGTTATTTTCAAAAATATCCTTTGGATTGCATCTTTGGTAATGATATTGCAGTAGATGGACATAGTGATATGGACAAAGCCAAGCATTTTATTGAAAAAATTCAGCTAGTGCATCAAATAGTACAAGAGCAGCTAGAGAAAAGCAAAGACAATTACAAAGAAAGACATGAAAAACATAGAGTTGATCAAGATTTCCAAGTGGGAGATCAAGTTTGGTTACATATCAGCAAGGAAACACTTCAAGGTGAAGTTAAAAATATCAAGCCAATTAGATATGGTCCTTTCAAATTTTGAAGAAGATTGGTAACAATGCTTTCCGATTGTATTTGCCACCTTACATGGGTTATGTGGCAAGATATATGACCAAGTGTTAAGCAGAGTGGGATAGGGCACAAGGCCCTAGTCCTGATTCTATTAAACCATAGTAACCAATGAATAACACCACAAAGGGGTGGAGTGTGTTGCACCCTATCCACACCCCATCCCATGACCACATGCCAGTCAACTCAACCCAGAGTGGAGGGTTGGCAGACATGTGGCCTCTGGACTGCACCCCTGGTCATTTGATTGCCACATGACCAAACTTGGGGGCAAAGAATTAGGTTGTGGCCCTATTGGCACATTTAAACATTCGACAAATTGAACCATTTTTAGTGGAAATGTCGTCAACCCTGTGCCAGTTTGTTTCATTGCATTTCCGCCAAAGGAATAATTCATTATCAATTTTGATAGAGGGGTAATTTTGCAGGACAATTAGCAGGGAAATGAAGGAGGCCTAACATGGCCTTTTTCAGCCTTTTTGAGCCCAAGAAGAGCCTATATAAGGGGTTTTTGGGCGTTTTGGACACAATGGCAACATTATTTTTGTGATTTGAGCATTGTGTGTTGATTTAATTCACATTTTGAGCATATAATTTAAAGGGCCAACATTGGAAGTTGGACCCAGAGATGTAGCCCAGGAGGGGTGAACTTCATCATCAAATCATTGTTTTATGATGCTGCATATTTTCATTTTTCTCTATTTAAATATGCAAAAATTAATTAACATTACTAAGTTTATGTGTTCCAAAAGACATAAACTAGCTTGCAAATTTTTACAAGAAACCTTTAGTTTTTATTTTTAGATCATTTGTACTTATCTTGTTGAATGTATGTTGTATTTGCTTTCATGAGTCATTGTTTTATTGTGAACTAATTTGCAGGTTAATCAATGAATCTTTCCTTGCTCTCATGTGCCTCTCTTAGGATAGTACTATTAATTTCCTTCTAGAGACTCACTCTTTTCTCCTGCTCGTGAAGGTGTCCTTTTACACATTGTAATTGGTGTTCCATAATGTCAACTTGCTTGTTCGAAGGTTATGCAAATTAATCTATTATGTGATTCACTGAAACCAAGGCAAACCTTACAGTTATGGTGGTCAGGTCGATGCTCCAAATGGGGCTTCTACTCCAAATGGTGTGAGGTCTAACTGGGAATTCACATGAGGGATAACCCATGTATGTTGGTCGTATCCAACATCGTCAATAAATGCAAAGAGAAACCTGAGCACACATATAGGAGGAGTAATTTTATTAGATGATTGGTCCTTCAATGATTTATTTGATTTTTTAATTTTAATTTAATATGGGTGAGATTCTATTCTTCGTTTCTCACCCAATTAACTAAGTTCATTCATGAATAATCAATGGAGGATTATTTCGATGAAGTCCACTTGATTCCTTTTTGTTTATAGGCAAAGAAATTATTCTATAACCACCCACCCGACATTTATCCGCTTTTACAAGTTGTCTTGGAAAAATATGAGCTCAAATTTACTATGACATGACCCAACCTCCGAATTCCAGTTATGGAGGTGGGGCCTACAAATCAGAAACTTACTTATATGTTTAAGGAACACCATATCACCCAGATGTCAGCCAATAACCTTTGGTGATCAAACCTTGAGCTAAAGCTTCTTTTTAATTGAGCTCACAGCCGAGCCGCACAATGCCAAGCTGTGCATGCGGCTGTAAATATCAAGTCACATGCATAGGCCCTCCTCGATGTGGTTGAAACCAGAAATTCCCAAAACTATGCATGCAACCATGAAACTAGTGCTACATTTTCAGGGCTAACCTACATGCCACTTCCAAAAATTTCCGAAAACTTTCTAGAATCAAGTCTAAGGCAACCACAAGTCTACACAAGCTACACTAGGCTTAGAACTTACCCAAAGATACCAAACATGTGATAAAAATTTCGTAAAACATATGGTAAACATAGTAACTACGGGTCATGAATGCATATCTGCTCATTGTCTCATTCGCTTCACTAGAGAATCATCAAGAAGGCTCACTACCCTCTCAAGCTAGCTGCAACAACACTTGTTAAGTCATACATTCATGTAACTTTACAATAAATTATTGAATCATGAACACGATCCATAACAAGAGCACATAATTTAACCATGCCTATAACCAAAATTTAACTAGAATGAAGCCATGACATACTATTCATAAAATCAACACAATAACCAATCCATATGCTCATTATTCTCAATAGGAAACAATACAGAAATACATATGCAAATGCCAACTAGGTTAGGGAATCTGACCATAGATTGGGCTAAACCAAATATTTCTTTCATCCAATCACCCTCGTTCCATATTCCAAGCATGAATGTGGGATCTCAAGTGATAAACCAAAAAAAAACCAACCAAGGTTTCCAGAGGCTAAACCACCTCAACCCTCAACCATAATGATTTCATTTGAACCAATCCAAAAATCACCAAACCAACACAATCTTGGATGCCTAAGAATTTCTTCACCATACCTAGAGGAATTTTGTTGTATCCACCCACCTGTAGAGGGCTTCCCAGAGAAAACCATCTCCACCCGCAACCCTTGGGATTTTCTTGATACCACATGTTAGTGCTGGAATCAACATTTGAACTACTTCAAGTGCCTGACCAGACACATCCTAAACTCTAAGGAAATTTAATGATTTGGTTTATGATATTGGTAGGTGGTTTAAACTATCATTCACTGAAAAGAGATTTCAGTCAAATCCACTGTTATACTAATGAGGGTATTGGATCCTGATGTGGTATAAAAAGAGTGAGTTTGTAGCCTGTGAGGAGAAGAAAATGTGAAATGGAAGAAGAAACCATGGGTTTGCAAGGCAGAAATCCACTGCTTTTGGTAGAAAATAACACAAGTAGCAATTTAACCATATTTCAACAAGAGAATTCTATGTCTACTCTTACAATATTATCACTGAAAAATTATGAAAGATAACTGTCATAAGTGATGCACTTTCGACTGTTATTATATATATTTTACCAAGAAGGCTCACTGTGTGAGATTAATAAAATTTGATAAAACACATGAACATGTCAAGAGACTGATAAAAACACATAACAACATGAGGGATTGCAAAGTGCAACTGAAGATAATAAGATATGGTAACACAAGTGAAAATTAACAATACACACACTAGATTGATAATAAGTCCTTCGAAGTTTCTTTCAATTTCATTCACTAAAAAGAGTAGTGATCATATGAGTCAAGATTCTAAAACCACAAACTTTTACTTCATATAAGTTTATCACATATATACAAAAACATGATACTATCATCTCCATAAAAGGAGTAAATCTGTTCCAAAATTTTATTACAATCTCGTGCAAGAGATGAGGCTTATCCCTAAACTTAAATACAAAGTGCTATATCATAAATAAAGTAAACATCATGAAGGCTAACAATTCTAAGTGGTTGTATGATGTGCAAGTTTGTTGGAAGACTACTCCTCTGTTCTGGTGCAACCAACTTCACAAAAAGTGTAAACAACAGTGAAAGTGACATGTGGTTGTTCTCCTTTAAAAGCGAAAAACAAAACCCTGACATTTTGGAGGAGACTTGATACATGACACCTGGCAGCATCCATTATAATTGAAAACTCCTCCACTTCACCTACTTTGATGTCACCATCATGATAACAAACCAAAATGTAACTCCTTTTCATCATATGCTAATATTCATAAATAATTTCTACCTTTGCAGAAAAAATAGCTATATCCGGAAACATGGAATATTAACCCAAAAATAAAAAGTTTCTCCAAAGGCAGCCCTGTTCCTTCATTCTTCAGAGGTCCAGAATAGAGGCAAAAATCCTGATGGTTTTAGTCACCCTATTATCTGAACTCTTTCTCTGTACTTGACTCTTTGGCTGAGTCTTTTTCTTCTTCTTGATTTTATCTTCTGGGCTCTCCTCAATATTGATAATTTCATCTCTTAATGTAGGATTGGCAATTAACTTGCTGTTCAGCCCGAGTTTATTCTTGGGCCTGGCATGACGTCTCTTGATATAGGGATTTAGGATGAAATTAGACCTCTTACCTCCATGCATGAATCTACTAGATTCTTCTTTCTCATACTCAAATTTTGTATATTCAGGGTCACTACTCTCTTCATAAGAGGAGTAGGAGTGTATCATAGTTTTCTTTCTCTTCTTGATCGAAGAGCCAATGGAAGAAACTAGTTGAGCCAAAGTGGGCTCTTCTTCTATGAAAAGCTCTGATATTTTATGTTTTCCCTTCTTTAGAGATAGCAAAACCCGTGAGAGAGTGGATTCCACGAGAGAAGTACCATTGCTTGGTTATGCTTGATGAGATGTTTCAGGAACATGGATTGATTTTTTCACACCAGGGTTGACTTCCACTAGTGACAAAGAAGGCTTAGATGTTAGAAGTACATGGTTTACTTTCACTGGTTCTTCTGCCATGAAGAGCTTCTTCCTAGGTTTTCCTCTTGAAGAGGAAGCTATTTGCTCCTTGATTTTTGACACAAACTTTTTATGAGGCAACGCATTTTTCTGTTTTAGTTTCTTCTTATATTCCTCCATGAAAGACCTTAGGGTTTGAGGTTCCCTAGTTGAACTGCTGACACGAGCTTCATTAACTGGTGGCATTGGTGGCATAGGCATAGGGTCTCTAGTTTTCCTAATTGAGCTTCTAGTTGGCATTTTGACTGAGATAGAGGGAGGGTTAACTTGGCAAAAAGTTGATGAATGGAAAGAGCTAGGCTGTGAACTGTTTGAGACAGGGGCTGCACTAGTTTTCTCATGAGTATCTCTTTTCTTGGGCCTCCCTACCCTTCTCCTAGAGTTTATGCTACCAAAACCTTCCTCTCTCAGGAACTTATCCCAAGTGGTATTCTTCTTTCTAAGATGGTAGACAATCAAAATTTTAATTAATCCACTATGATATAATTAGGGATCTTCTTCTTGCAAAGAGTAATTAGGGATATTTTGCAATTTTAGAGACATCTTGAGCAAGGATTTATATTTAAAATAGGGCAAGTTCATAGGTTTATCTCTTGAAATACGAGCAAGAAATATTAACTGATAATGGTGGATAGAGGAAAACCTACCCTCGCATGTAATGTATTTTTTCACTGTGGTGATCACATGTTTCCATTTAGCCTTAAAGCAGGAAATATGTGCAGTTGGATTCCACTAAAAATTTACATGTTCAGGCTTAAGGTAGAGACTTACTTATGTGGGTAGTGTTTTGTTTTTGAACCAGTGGTCACTAGTTGCAGAGGTTTGAGTAGCACGAGCTATAATGGCTTCGAAGACATTGAATGTCTTGCTTCCTAGCTTGACCTTTTCAGCATCAAATCTCTCTGCAAAACCCTGAGCTAAAGCCACATTCTCTCCGGAAAAATTTTGCAAAAATTTATACCAGCCAACATAATTAAAATGAGCTTTAGCCCTAGCATCAATGAACCTAGTGTTTGCTGGCTCGGACCCGTTGACATTACCACCTTTTCCCATATATTTTAACAGCTAGACTCCTTACAAACACACAGTTGTTCGATTCTAGTTGAAAAACCGTAGACGAAGCCTTGGTTTTACTGCCTTGAGATACTAAAACTGCTTGCTGGAGAAATGACTTCTGCTAGCTGTAGCCTGCACAAAGAATTTTGATCAAGTGAACACCAAACTCACTCCTATGATTTCACGCCTGTAATAATGCTATGTAGTAATGGCATGCTTTGAAATAATTATAAAACAAGTGCCAAGTCATCCCATCATCCTTAACACTCCACAATATCATTAAATAATTGATACCTCCTACTATGATTTCCGCTTCACTTAAGTGGGGTAGCTATAGGTTAGTTGCATAGATAATGTAACCACTCAATTATAATAATCCTCTTAGGTCAAACAATAATTAATATTATTTAAAAGAATAATCATGTTTATATCATAGGAGGTCTTCAATGATCTTCAAACATGAATGGTCCTTGCTTTAAAAATGTTCGTTGTTGCTCTTATATGCTTGAGAAATAGTTTTCCTTACCTCTGAGTTGCAATAAACCAAATTTCAACAAAATAGCCGCAATTTTCACTGAGTTACCACTATGAACAGGTCCCTGAAGAAATAGAAGCCCTTTTCACTGTGTGAGTAATATGACCTTCAATTTAGAGAAATAGCTTCCTTCCATTACATCACTGTGTTAACAATGAAATTAAAACAAAGGTAGCTATTATCCCGGACATGGTGGCTGTAACTTTATTACTCAAACGACAAATAGCCTTCGACACTAACTTAATTTAAAACAATGATTTTAAATTATTTTATGAACCTAAGACACTAATAACACCTATACACTTAAAATTACTTTGATTTTGAGACTCTTTTTTGACCTTTATTGAAAATGACTCAAACTTCGACATGGACTAGGCCATTAGAAAATTTTGAAAACAGTGATACAATGGCGATCACACCATTAAAATTTTCAGTGCTAACAATGGCTCCTATTGGGAATGAATCCCTCCCTATGAGGCTTCAAGGACTATAGACTCAGTGCCTTAAAAACTCTTAAAACTCAGAATACTTCTTGGAAATTATGACTAGGACTGACCTTTGATTGACTGGACTCAAGACTGACCATATATACAAACACAAGTAGCATTGGGCATGGAGTTTTATTGACAAATCACACCATATATTTACAATGGAAAGACTCAACTGACTTACTAAACAAATAACTTCTTAAGAAAATGACCATTAATTGGGCCTCTAGTCAGCTAATCATCATCCAGATGTTTGAGCAGAAAAGCATTGTTTTCCAAAACTTCAGCAATTATAAATGGCCCAAACCACAAATGGTCAAAATTTCCATGCTTTCCATGGTCTACTCTCCTGAAATCCCAATGCAACACCAAATCATTCTCCTGAAATAACTATTGATTTTCTCTTTTGTCAAAAATAGATTTGACTTTAGTTTGATATTTGATAGGCGCCTGTCTGAGCCTTTTGTGCATGGAAACCAGAAGAAGAAATTCGCTGCTATTTCCCTTCATTTCCTGTTTTTAAAGTGTCTGGAAACCCATAAAAAATCTTCCAACACTGGTTGAGGTGTCCCATGACTTGGTAAAGATCACTCTTGGCTGCGTTTTAGTAGTTTAGGTGTTAGTTTTAAAAATTTCAAGTTTATTTTCGCAAAGTGAACGCATAGTTTAAGTAGGGGGCAATTAACTTGCATTATGAAATAATTTGTGTTTTGCGACTTTAGGCACCAAAAAACACATAGGTAATTAGCCAAAGTAAGTCGCCCCATTCTATGCTTGCGTAGCTAAATATTTTTCATTTTCCTAGTTTAAAATTCACTAATTTTAGTTTAATTTTTGGCACTTGGATTCAGGATGAAGATCGAATTATCCTTAGAGAGAAAGTAATCTCTGCTGCCTTTCCACCCTTGGGTGATCCTAGGCAAGCATATGAACACTCTTTGCTGATAATTCACCATCTCCCTATAGTTTATCATTTAGATTAACTAGGCAATCTTGTAAGCGGCCCATATATGCACATGTTTTGCTTTTGAGCAAGGAACAAACAAACATAGTTTAACACAGGATTTTGAAAAGGATCACCGCATATCCACATGTTCAAACTATGTGATTGTGCACCCTAAGTAAATAAAAGCCTAAGTAAATAAAAGCCACCTAAAAATAACTTAACGAAACTCATTAAACTCTTCCCACAGGGGTCACAAGAGAATTTATAGTTTAAGTTAGGACCAAGGGGTAGGCATCAAATAAGCCGCCTTGGTTAGTTTACATATTGAAACATAGAAGTTGAATTTTTAGGGAAATTTTAAATCTGTCTATCTGCCCACGAAAAAGAAAACCCGAGCACCACAGAGACCCGATTCAGAGGGGGTTAAGCTTAGGCCCAGTGTGTGCGATATTATTCGGGGCTACCTGACCCGTCTAATACTCAGTATTGGTAGCTAAATTACCAAGAAGCTCAAGACTTGAAGGATCACGTGGGATGACGGTACTTAGTGGCCAAAACTAGGGCATCCTTCCCTATAGGTGACAGTGCAGGCAACACTAGATCCTCTACCCTTACATTGGTCGATTTTCTTCGGTTGAATGGGGGCGTCACCAGTTATTTCGGGACGTTGTGCCAACATTCGCAAGATATATTCTCAAGGCCCAGTTACATTTGAGCGTGTGAGGATGAGTATGTCTTCTAGAATTTGATTATCATACGCAAAAACAACAAAAAGCCATATTTTTTGATTGACTGGTCACATAGGATTAATCTAAAGGGAAAATTTATCTTTTATTTTCACATTGTTTTATGTATGCGATTGGATTTTTTCTTTGATTGTAATCTCTATCCTCTCAAATATTTCTAAAACCATACCTAGTTGACGCCAGAACGGACCCAACAGGACCTCGTCGATCTAGACGTCTTCTAGACCTCCCCCCATTATTGGGAGGGGTTCCAGGTCTTTCGCCATTTAGGCGTCAAAGACGAAACACTGACACCCTTATTGGTTCATCCTTTATTGGGGCATCATTAGTTGGGAACCCTCGTTGGTCACCCAATGCCACATCGGTGAACACCCCCATAGGGTCACCGCATACCACTACTCCCACAACCCCTAGGGGACATAGGAGTGCTACCCATTCGGGAAGCCAGGTGAATTCACAAAAGGGTACGTCGCAGAAAAACCCTATACCTAACCAGAACACTGTGTTTTCACAAGGTGCAACAGCTACAAACTCGCAGTCACCTTTCTTAGCTTCGTTAAATTTTCCAGATTTAACCAAGTTGACAAATGATCCCATTTCACACAAACCTACATGGCCTCCCATGCCCACGAAGCTCCCTTCATACATTCCAAAGTTCGAAGGGAAGCATACGGAAGACCCCGGAAATCATGTTATGACTTGCCACCTATGGTGTTCATCGAACAACATCGTTGACGATACTGATGAAATGAGATTATTTCAACGCACCCTAATCGAAATAGCCACGAAATAGTATGTGGAGCAACCATCTGCTACACATGGAACCTTTAGCACCCTCGATACTGTGTTCCTGACCTATTTCAGTTACCCATCCACCATGATTCTGGAATGGAATGACTGACCCACTTTAGGCAGACACCCGTCATCCATATCTTAGACCATATCCAAGAATGACGGCGACGTCGTATTTTGTGCAAAGCCAAACTCGACGATCTAGTTTTGTTAGACTTGTTCCTGAAAACTCTTACATCTGAGATTTCAAAGGATGTGGCACAAAAAAAGCCCATATCTGAAGAGGACGCCATCAGTAAGGCCCAACAACTCGAGCTGATCTATACGCAGTCAGGATATATTTACAATATCTTGCCTAATGCCCACACCTGCAAACTTACAAAGAATTGTCAGGCGCGTCAAACTCTAAAGACGGTTTAATTGGGTCACTGACCCAAAATCACCTAAGCAGCAACATTCCATACCCTGGTTACGCATATGATTCTACCCAGAACATACCTCAACCCGACTACCAAAGTAATCATGCACCTTTTGAAAATGTGACTAATAGGGCATCATCATACCACCATCAGCAGGGAGGTCCATATCCTCCAGCTCAGGGGACCAAGTACGCAGCTAGACATGCTGACAAAAGAGCTTCCCCCCAACAACCATTTATAAACCAAGGACAAGGAGCACAATATGCCCAGTTCCCAACACAAAACCCACCCATGCAGAATAATTCATGGGTCAACTTTGTGCAACCTTCCCAAGCCTAACCGCGCCAATTTTACAATCAAGAGAATCCAAATTATCCTCCTAACGCGGCTAAGAAAAATGAAAAAAACAAGCCTAAAGGAAATCCTAGACAGGGGGGAAACATTCAACAATTCGCTCCGCGATCTCAGGTTGGAGGCAACTCCAACCGAAATCAAAACCAGGATCCAAGCAACCCCCAAATGCAGAACAAGAGGGAAAATCTTCGGGCGAATCAATCTTGTTCAATCTGTGGTGAGTACGGCCATTAAAATCACCACTGTCTCGACCTCCCTGAGCTGAAGAAGCTACAGTGTAACCGTGGGCAAGGGGGAACCTCAAAATAGACAACAGTCATGCATGAGCCTTTTCCCCATCAAGGGAAAGTTAGCACTCAGCAACAACAAAAAACCCCGATGATTTCAGAAAGAAAAACCATGAAATCTACATGACTGGCGAAGAAATGTATTTTTTAGACACAGAACCGAAATTACGATACCCCACTAGACACCAATTCATCAGGGGCTAGTACAAGTGCACTAACAACACCTATGACCATATGAAATATGCCCATTTAACCTTTGCCAAAGATGGCTAAAGGACCAACTAGGTAGGTAGGAAACCATTCCAAAGCGGCCCATAACTATAGCATTGTGGATGATCTAGCTCAATCTCCCACCGCCATGTCATCTTTGGAGGTATTACAATCATGCCCAAAGCAAAGGAAAGCCTTAATTTTTGCATTAGGCGCCATCGACCCTGCTGATTCGTGCCTGATGGGTTTTGATTTAGATAAAGCCACCTCTAGGCTTCCCTCAATGGTCGCCTTTCAGATACCAGTGTCAGTTAAAAACATCACCATTCATAGATGTATCATTGACGAGGTTTCATCCACATGCATCATGTCAAAGAATGTGTGGCAGAAGTTATGGTCTCCCGAACTAAAACCATCAGACATCACGCTTAGAGCACATGACGGGCGCCCTTCAGCTCCCATCGGTCTCTACCAAAATGTCCCGGTATGCTTAGCCGGTAAGACGGTCCTTATAGACATTTTTAGTCTTGGATGCTCAACTGGATTACAATATACTTTTTGGCCAAAGTTATATGTATGCCATGTCAGCCATAACCTCCTCTGTCTTCCAAATTATGATGTTCCCCAATGAGAATTGCATCATTACTGCTGACCAATTGACACACAGCAAAAAGTGACCCCTAACAAATACCAATGTCATTTTACCCTATGTAGACACATCTGCCGAGATGCTTACACGGTACCAAGAATATGGCCCTGTCTAGTTCAAACCATCGTCCATCCTAGGGTCATTCCTAGGAGATCCCCCTGTTATACCCGAGTCATCACTGGATGTCACAAAGGCTCCGGTGTGCATGATGTCCTCATCAAGTACCGAAGCCAGTCAAAACACGGAGACGAGCAGTATTGGCACTGAGTCCTCGGCCACGATAGCCTCTCTAGCCTACGCTGCCTCCCAAATTCCTTTCCTCTTCCCACTAGCTGGTTTTGTGTCGCAGAAGGTTATGGCCACGGTGGTCCTACCAAACTTATCATTTGCAATACCAGTTTGGTACCTAGTCCCACCTATCACAATGGGAGTTGCGCATATCACCTCTACAGGGTTAATCTCCCTCAATCTTGAGCAGGCCCAAAATTTTCAGGAGACTGTTGTAAACATCCCCTCGAAGGAAATTCCCATCACAAATCTGATGGTTACGACTACGAAAACCAATAGAAGAGGAAAGAAGGTGGAGAATCCCAACACGCCACGGGAATCACCACACTGTGCTATATGTGACGTAGTAGGCCACCCTACCCACATCTTCTAAGAGCTATATTAGTTAAAACCACTCCTTACGGTAGACATTGCAGCAACAAGTTCCCGTAAAAAGGAACCTGCCACCAAAAGTCAAGGCAAGGCATTGCGTACAAATCACGCATGCGCTATCTGCAGAAATCATAGACACTACACCCATCATTTCCCAAAGATCCCGTGATATAGAGATTCTTTACACACCATTGAGCAATCCTATCAAGAGGATCCCTCCATCCAATCATCTGGAGTTGAACCTCGCGTCCTTCATATACCTGCAGGAGGAACGACAGTTGCCTGAATGACTCTAGTTCATCTTCCCCCCTCCTATCATACACTGCACATTGTGCGATGAATGTGGCCACTTCATTGAGGAATGTGCATTCCTGAAACTCATCCATAGGTGGTATCCTATAGAGCGCGTTTACTATGTTGGTTTGTGGGAAACACAATTCACATGTCCTTTATGTGCTGACAACAACATTTTATAACAGTGCCATTATATCCCCCGATTTCGCTTAGCACTAGCTAGTTTGTGCTCAACCATAGTCTGCCTCTCCCAAGAATATGGCTCTGACTCTGAATCCATGAACAGCTCGAAAAATCAAGAATATGTGACGAGTAGATCCATCCTCTTTCTGTCAGCTGAAAAACGACCAATCTGGGAACCCTTAGTTACCCCCAACTGCCCTCTGCAGACAAGGCCAACATGCGTGTTGTGTAAAACGCCCAATCATGTGGTCGCCACTTGCCCTGACTTAGAAGCGCTACGCCGCTGGTACCCAATCATGCCACCAAGCGAGAAGAATGGGAATCCCGTATCTAGGATGTTTTTCCTAGTATGTCGGGGAAATCAACATGAGCAACACTGTACCTATATCCCGTGAGTACATTCACTAATTGACATGATAAATATATTAGAGAAGAAACACGAGGATCTTCTCAACGAATATGGAAGGCATAACACCCCCAAGCAGTCCACTCCATACCTCGGTCACCATAAGGGGAAAGTTAGGAAGGCGCGCCAACCAAGCACGACCTAGTGTCAACCTAGGATAACATGCGGACTATGTGACTTGATCGGCTACCGGATCAATAAATTCAAAGAACTGAAGCACCTTGCACACAGTTTTCACATAATCTCTTCTCTTCCGGAAAGACATCTCGCTAACTAAGAGAAAATCACGCACAACTATTGCTAGATTTTTTCACACTTTCATCATACAATAAAATGCGATCATCTCCTGAAGCTTAGAGCGGGAAGAGCGACGTTAATTCTACGCTCCCCAAGAGAGTTAGACATACCCAAGCCAAAAACTTGGAAATGGAAGCAAAGAGAATCATCCTCTACGTCTGATCCCTTCCGAGCATCCACCTCTGGGACGAAGAGTAGTGTTGATTACCACACCATCTACTTAGTTGACACTGTGGTACCATGCACCATTTTAACCGGCCATAACCATGAACCAGAGGCATGCCCGCTAATGGAAACATTCAGGCGCCTCTCTAATAGGCAAAATTTCCACCCTCTGTCAATTTCCCATCCCAATGAGGGACCAAGACTTGCGCTCACACAAGCTCCAATCATGGAAATTATTCCCCCACCAAACGCCGACGATACGATACACCATATACGATTCATATCATCATGTATCGAAACTATGAATCGAGTTGTTTGCTCATCTGCCATAGGTGTCGAGTCTGCTGCAACTACGAGAGTAATTGTACCTACGACAGTGAAAACACAATCTATCTGCACTCTGTCGACTGCGTCTGGTTCCATCCTTTTCATGTTTATCAACTATCTCCATGCAGACTGGACCTCTTCTACACAACCTTGCGCATAATCATTCCCCTTTAATATCTCTATTCCATTCAAACGAGGACATCCTCGAGGCAATTATGGAACCAAATTATCCATGGGATGCAATGCATCATCGCTTACTTTTTCTCCCCTAAAAGTGTTCAGTCCTGACAAGACAAAAGAACAAGAGATTTATGCGATTGAATTGAAAGATTTCCTCCCATCAGGGAAATTTGATTGGTTCAAGAAACCTATCCCGACGCCCGATGCATTCGAGGAAGGAAACATGTCAAACATCTCACCTACTGTCAAGTTGAATAAATCCCAAAATCCTGGAAAGGTCAAAGAAATCTCGCTGGGGGCAGCATGTTCTCCAGAAGAAATAACGTCTTATACCCAATCAATACAAGAGTATAAAGATATCTTCGCATGGGACTACTTAGAAATTCCCGGGCTTAGTCCCACTATCGTAGAGCACCATATTGACACCTGCCCTAACGTACCTCCAATACACCAGAAACAACGTCAATTGCACCCATCAAAGTCAGAAGCAATAAAACTAGAAATCAAAAAGCTTCACAAAGTCGGTTTATATACCCCATTGCTTACACATCATGGGTTTCCAACCCTGTTCCCATCATGAAAAAACATGGCACCATACGTGTTTGCACCGATTTTCGAGATTTGAACAAAGCATGTCCCAAGGAAAATTACCCTACCCCATTCATAGAACAGGTCATCAATGCTTGTGCGGGTCATGAGGCCCTCTCCTTCATGGATGGATTCTCTGGGTACAATAAAATTCAAATCCATCACATTGACTGGTACAAAATCGCGTTCATTAACCCCTGGGGCACATTCGCATGCAAGGTAATTCCATTTGGCTTGAAAAATGCAGAATCTACCTTCCAGAGGTCCATGAATTACATATTTCATGACTTAGCACACCTTATCCTCACCTACTTGGATGACCTAACTGTCCGATCCAAGAAGCACTCAGACCATCTTGAGGATCTGTGACTGGTATTCCAACGATGTCGGAAATACAACCTACGCTTGAACCCCATCAAGTGCGTTTTTTGCATCACAATAGAAATAATTTTAGGTTTTATTGTGTCCCAGTAAGGAATTTGAGTAGACCCCATCAAGGTCCAAGCCATCAAAGAGGTACCTCCACCTCAAACCCTTAGGAAATTACAAAGCCTACATGGGAAGGCCAATTTTCAGAGATGTTTCGTCCCATATTATGCCACTTGCCCTCAAGGGTTCCTGTTCCTCCTTCGCCAGGACATCCCATTCAAATGGGATGACCATGCCAAACAAGCATTTGACGCACTGAAAGACACATTGTCTTCAATGCCGCTCATTAGTCCCCCAGACTATGACAAAAATTACATCCTGTATCTATCGACATATGAGACTGCTTTGGCCAGAGTGTTGATCCAGGAAGGCCCAGATGGGAAGAAGCACGTAATCTACTACGTCAGAAAAACCTTATCAGGCCCAACATTAAGAAATGAACCCGAAGAAAAGACTGCCTTAGCCTTGATTCATGCAGTGCAAAAGCTTCACCACTACATCATCTTAAAGACCACCACAGTCATTACAGATATTAATCCCATCAAATACCTGCTCACACACCATCTAATGAACCGAAAATATTCCTGTTGGATAGTCATTCTCCAAGAATATTACTTATAGTTTCACTCCCCCAAGAGAAAAAAGGCGCTAATCTTAACTGAGTTCATTACGAACCTCCCAAGTCATACCAAAGGATCACCAGTAAACGATTTGCTACCAGACGAACATCTCTTCTTTGTAGCAATCGATGACCCTTGGTATGGGGATATCCTTCTCTTCTTACGAACCCTAAAGTTTAGATGCCACCTCAATCGAGATGAACATCAACGCATTCACCATCAGGCCCCCCAATACCTCCTTATGGGAGATGTCTTATACCGACGAGGCATTGACACTATTTTATGTCGATGCCTTACTCACAACCAAGCGGAACAAGCCCTTAATGACTGCCATAATGGAGCTTGCGGTGACCACCTCTTTGGGATGGACACCGACCAAAAAAATCCTACGAGCAGGACATTTCTGGCCCACTTTTTTCCGCGACTGTATCACAACAGTGAAGAGGTGCGAGTGATGTCAGCGCTTCGCTCATAAGGCAAGAACATCTTCCGCTTCCTTGCACCCTATCATCGTCGCTGGTCCCTTTTGAAAATAGGGGATTGAATTCATGACTTGCAACCCAACATCATTGGGCAATCACAAATACATCATCGTGGCTGTTGATTATTTCACCAAGTGGGCAGAAGTTATGCCCACATACGACAACACTGCAGAAACCGCCACACAATTTCTGTTTAACCATGTCATTGCCCGGTTTGGCATTCCCAAGGAGTTAGTCTCCGACCATGGGAAACACTTCAAGAATGAAGTTTTCCAGGATATATCCCATCACCTAGGATTCACCCATGAATTCGCATCACCATACTAACCCCCAATCCAATGTACATGTAGAAGCTGTGAATAATGTTCTCAAAAATATGTTACAGCGCATGGTGAATAACCATAAAACCAACTGGCACCATATGCTTTTCTCCGCCCTGTGGGAATACTGCATAGCCATAAAAACATCCATTGGTTTCACCCCCTTCTACTTGGTATACAGAGTCGAAGCCATGATTCCCATAGAACACGAGATCCTAAATTTACATGCCGCTATCAAACTCCTCGATGATACCCAGCCTCTAGAACATCGTTTAGTACAACTAGATTTCGTTTACAAAAGATGATGACAATCACAACAACACAATTAGGCCCACAAGAAATGGGTAAAAGCATCATTCGACCACCACATCAACCCTCGTGCATTCACCGAGGGAGAGCTAGTCCTCCGCTACGATGTCACAAAAGAAGCCCTAGGGCTAGGAAAGTTAGAAACTTTGTGGAAAGGGCCCTACATCATAAAACATTTCCTCCTCAAGGGGGCATACATCTTGACTGAGCCGGAAGGAACATGTCTCAACAACCCCATCAATGGCCTTTACGTCAAGAAATTATACCCATAAGGGCTGAGAAGGACCACCCCTAGAGTCAACACACACAAACCCAAAATTTAAATTTTTGATCAAAAGACTTGTCACAAAATACGCTCTAGTGTCACAATGGATTATCAACCTGACCATTACATTGGATTTGCCGATGGAGCATCACGATGGTCTCAAAGTTTAGCAGCAACTGCCTAGGTCATCTACCATCTTGACCGATCACCAGTCTGCACTAATGATGTATGCATCAGTTCAGTGACAAACAATCAGGCAGAATATGATGCCGTCATCAGACTTATGTGCGATGCCCTCAATAAGGGCATACACCATATGCATATCTACCTCAATTCCCAGTTAGTAGTGTCACAGTTAAACCAATCATTTGAGATATGAGATTCACATCTCTTTAGAAAATACTTGCGTGTAAAAATATTAAGCCAACAATTTGACCACATTACATTCACACATGTACCAAGAAATCAAAACCAAACAGTTGATCGCATAGCTAACAATATTCTAAACTGGAATGCATCCCGGATAAACCATCATACATAAGAAACAAAAAAAATATAAAACATAGATTTCCATCAACATAGCATAATCCATAAACAAAACAAGGGGCACACCATGTAGAGCTGCAAAAAATATCTCTCTCATATATACCAAAAAATATATGTGTGTGAGTACAAAAAATAATGTTTATGACCCGTAAGTCAGCCCAAAAGATACAAATATACAAGTTGACAAAAATAGGGGAATAATCCTCATAATGGGTGCTTTCCCTTTGCATAATAAAACTCTAAGGAGGTGCTCCCCTAGGTGGGGCACCTGGACCCACAACCACTCCCGGTACCAACACTGGGGCTGTCGACAAAACAGAGATCGCCACCTAACGTAAAATCGGCTGATGACCCTGCTCTTGGGCCATCAATGTCTCCAACCATGCATCATCGAGGTCATCCACGAAGCATCGAGTAGGAATCCCCTGGGTGAAGCGATCCACTCGACCCCAGACGTCCTCTACCACCCGAGATTTGACCTCTAGAGCAACCAACTGCTTTGTCAACTCAGCAACGCGAGCCTCTGTTTCCTCGGCACGAGCCCGCTCAGTAGAAGTCTCGACAGTCGCCGAGCTGCTACCCTCCCTCGAGGGACCAGCCCTCGTGCTAGGTGCTCTACATGGAGGCTGCATTGGAGCTCCTCCCTGTCCCCTGCGAGGAACACCTCGAGGTCGCTGAAGCAGATAATGTCCCACCAATCGAGCCACGGGACGTCCGACCTCGCCAAAATCTGCAAGAGTAACAAAAATATGTCAGTGTCATCATAATACACATACAAAACATAAATAATCAAGTAAATGTAGAATGAAAGACAAAAGCATACTTGCTCACCCCCAGGCATACCTAGTAGGAGGACCCATGTTTGGGTCTCCTCAGAAGTTCATCCTTGCATAAGGGAATGACAGAAACATCTGAGGATTGGTCTCAAACCAAGCCTCCGTGGTGGTGTTCCAATAACGCCCCACTCTACCTCCCCCTTTGTGATGCATCACAGGGGCCCACCTCCTCATTCGAGGCTCCTGAGCCCCCCCAGCAGGCACAACCACCGTAGGCCCAACAACACCACCCGCTCATACATAATTCTGCCTAGAATGCTAGCATATGTGAACAAATTTGATCTATCTCGGACCTTAGAAAGATGAGTCAACATCCCTTCATAACAAAAACGAGAAAAATCGAAGAAGTGTCCGGCCCTTAGCCGACGCAGAACACCTATTTGTGTCCCCGATGCCCGATGGGGCACAAACGACCCCGCTAGTCACACAATAGAAGCTAGAGCACACTGCTCGACCAGGTTAGTCACAGAAGCATTAGCTATGCGCCCCTCTGTAAGGGGCGCTCTGCCACAATGGACCTCTAAAAACCACTCAAGATCCACTCTCCTAGGAGGAAGTGGATAAGGAAGCACCTCTCCCTGAGGCAGCAACCTGGTCACACCCCCACACCACCCCCATAACACCATCACCTTGTGTCGCCTGTTCCAGCATCAGATCAGGTAATGCAGAAGATGATCTTGTGATCGTAAGAGGTCATTCTCCATAAATTTGAGAAGACCCCAACGTGCCAACTGCTGGCGCATGTGACCATCATCAACTAAAGTGACTCAGAGATCAGGCCAATCCCTCTCCCTCCGCAACATCCTGTCATCAAACAGGCACACATTAGTCACACTAAAAACACTAAAAAATAGACAAAATTTCCAAAAATTTGGCAAAAATTTAGCTTCGGCCCTCCACGCTTCTATTCCTCAGACAGGTGCAAGGATAGTGCGTATGTTTTTCTCACAGATGCCACAAAGGCGCGCCTAAAGCTATTACAGGCGTGATAAGTTCACGCAAAACCCTTAGTTTTGCGCAAAAGTTGTGCGTCTATGCCTTGATCGCCCGCGCGGTTAAGGCAAAATATAGCCTAGGATCCGTACAAACCCATCCTGTATGGACCCTGGCACCCACACCAAAAAAATTGAAAATACACGACGTCATGGGGCCTACTTGGCTAAAAAATCGCTAGTCCTGGGTACTCAGGCTGACTGCAATGACAAGAACAGCTCCGCAGAAGCCTCTGACCTCTCAAAACCTCAAATGCTCAACTAACACAAAGCAACTGAATTGAGCCATATTCACATATCTGTCGCCCTTTTCAGAAAATTTGGAGGATCATAATGAGAGCTCAAAAGGCCCAATTACCAGACCGAAAGCAACACTATGATCGACACTCCATAATGCCCAAAGGTGGTGCCCCACATTTTCACCTCTGAAAAAATAGTTTTTTAGTGCCGACAGGTATGCCCTCTCTCATCTTCTTTTTTAGCACGCCTTTCAATAATATTTTGAATAAAGAAGATGCTTTCACTTGGGGTATTGTCTTGCAGGTATTGTGAAAACCATCCATCGCTCCATTTATTCAAAGTTCCAGAGCAGGTATCATTCTACCCTCAACATGATAGAGCCCCAGAAGAACTCTGCATATCCTGACATAATTTCTCCATAAGAAATCAGGCATAGGTTCCAAACTCCTGACCATGTTTATCATCACCTCACCTTGCACATGATAAAAATCCTCGTTGGTCGTTAGAGCCTCCACTTCATGGTGCCCATCACCCAAATTAGACCATATATCACAAAGTCATGATGCCATGGCCATACCAATTTAGTACGGGAAGCACCTCATGCCCATTTCACTCACCATGCATCAGGTCAAGTTTTACCACATCAGAATAAAACCCCTTTCTCAGACTACCAGGTTTTGCAAGTAGATTGAAAGTGCACTATCGCGCCTTGCATTTGGCCTACCATACCTCCATCAACATAGCCCATCTGCAAAATTTTCCATCCGCTTCATCAACGCCACACATGAGACCAGCCAATTGGGCCCCCACCCTCAGAAAAACACCTTCCTCACATCATCAGTGAACGAACACTTTCATGTTTTGGGGCACCTGTCTCTGTGTTTTGTACAAACCAAACCCTATTATTTCATTCTTTTGGTAATTGTACAAAGACTGCAAACGGTGCACGATATTCCCCATTCACCCATCCATTTTTCTCCCATGGAAATAGTCCCCGGTCACCCTTGGTCGGAGTATCACACCCTTCACGCATAATTCACCATGAAATTCATAACCATTATATACCCACCCTGGATGTCCTACCGACTCCAGGGATTTCCCCATCATAAATAGTAATGACTGTCACCAAGGTACTTTTTATACTTCGACTTGGGGCCACTGAATCCCCATCATCAGTTTTCAGTCACCCCTCGCCATCATGCCTATGTTAAACCTATCACATCTAGGATCTTGATCCCTTGCATCAATGACTCTCTCATTCGGTTGAGGCTTCCTTTTTGTCGACATCAACCCCTATTTTCCAAAAAGGAAGCAGTACCTTGGATTACCCCTCACCACAAAAGGGACATCCTCGGGTGGCACCGTGGGAGACATCATTGTCCACAGATGTCATCGATCCTCCTGACATTCGACTACAACGTAAGCTTTCATGTCAAGATGGTATCGTACCTTACAACCATTGCAATTTGATCAAATTCATCAAAGACCCGTGCGTTTATAAGCATCTCTTTCAACAATGCTTACATGGGAAGGTCCCAGTCAGACACCCATGCATACAATGCACATTTATATGCCATACCTAGCTTACGCATACGGGTACCACATTCCACTTATTGTCAAAGAAAAAATGCCCCCGAGGGCGTCAACAACCGTCGTCATCAACCAACATATCACTACCATGCTAGTGACACTGACATAATCTGTATTTGTCAAATAGATTTTTTTAGCTAGCCAAAGAATCACAAGCATGGGAAATGCCCGCCTCGTAGAAAAAATGTATTTATTGTATTTATACCATTGCTTGTAGAGTTCCCATAGGACATGGTCGCTCTTCAACCCGGTGCAAGGTGTCTCCAACTCCATGCTACACAGAGGTCTCTCTCTCTCTCCACACAGTACACAGAAAAGAAACTATAATGTATTTCAGCTACAGTTCTTCCTAGACCTCACACATTAGGGGGAAACTGTTATCATTGAAAAATTGGACAAGTAAATATGACATTATTAAATGTTAGACAAAAGGATTTACAGGGCTAAGGCACATTAGATAATCCGAAGGATTTAAAAATATATAAGGTCCAGAACAAAAGTCAAATTACACATTGAAGAAACTAGCAAAATGCGCCTTTGCGTGACTTTTCCTCAAAAATCCGAACGGACCTGAGAGTGGCGGAAGTCACTTTCCAGGGCCGCAAGGCACACTACAGAAAATTGATTCCACACTTGAGGCCACCTAAGGACAGATGTCCAAGCCTCCTTAGGACCTCAAGGGAGCACACAATGGAATCATCCTCCTCTCTTGGGTCACTATTCATCAATGTACCAAGAGAGGGAAGGAGAGTTTTAATTATCCTATAAAAGGCCACCAAGATATGAAAAAAGGGAGAACACATTTTTATGCTGACCAGAATTGCCCCAAGCAATCAAACAGTGTGTGATCTGGAGCAAAGATAGAGGGGATTCAGTTGTTGGCCACCCAACAACTCCAATCCCTCGGTGTAGAGAGAGGGACTTTGCGCCAAGGTAGCTCGGAAGTAAATACATCCTTGCATCGGGTCTTATAACTCCATAGTTCTAAGGGCCCCTTGGAAAGTGTGTAAATGTTTCATCCTTTATTCCTACCAACACTCAATAAGAGGGGACGTAAACACCACCTTTTGGATTATTGAATTTGTTTGACTTTATTTAGAGAATTTGTATTATGTGTTTAGTTTAATTTTGTTTTGTTTCCAAATATGCATGTTATTTCACTATTTAGTATGTTTTATTTCTTAGCATGTTCACTAACTTGCTGACTCCCTTGATTTTATGCATGTGACCATGAAATTAAGAGGAAAAAACCACTCCTCTTAAGCAGGTGCGATTTGGTACACTCATGCACCAAATCCACCTACACATCCTCATTCTTGTCGTATACCAATATATCATCTTCATTCTTTTTGTATACCAATATATCATCAACAAAGACTATCACAAACTTATCCAAGTAAGGACACAACACACTATTAATAAAACACATGAAGGTGGCTGGAGTGTTGGTAAGACCAAAAGGAACCACCACAAACTCATAGTGCCCATACCTTGACGAAATGTAGTCCTGTATATGTTTTCTTCTTTGATTTGAACCTGATGATATCCTGATCTCAGATCAATATTTGAAAATATTGTTTCTCCCTTTAGCTGATCATACAAATCATCAATCTCAGGTAATGGATACATGTTCTTAATGGTCACCTTGTTCAACTTCCTGTAATCAATGCACAATATGAGAGTGTCGCCCTTCTTCTTTATAAACAACACTGGTGCACCCCAAGGTGACACACTTGGCCTTATGTATCCCTTATCAAGAATCTCTTTAACCTACAACTTCAGTTCCACCAACTCTAGAGTGCTCATCATGTACGCTACCTTAGATGTTAGTGCTGCTCGTGGTACTAACTCAATAGATAAATCCACCTCTCTATGGGGAGACAACTTTGGAATATCTGTAGGAAACACATCCTAAAATTGATTTAAGACATGATAATTCCTTAAGAGTTCATCATCCTTAACATCCTTCCATTTCTCACTAGAAACTTGAACTACAAACAATACATGCCCTTCCCTACTACTACGCTTATCTTTCATAGATATAACCATTCTCACTAATGTATGATTCTTCTTTCCCTGCAAAATTCTCTTTTCTCTATCATCATCCAGGCACTCAATGGCCTTGTCACAGAAATCCACCTTGGTCTTGTGAATGAACAACGAATACGTATCTAAAATCATGGTATATGAACCGAAAGGAAGCACATTTAGATGTGTTTCTGTAGGCATACCATTAAGCTCAATTGAAAAAGACTTCACCCAATGATTACTCTTCTCTTGGTCCCTATAGCCAACTACACCAACCGAGATTCTGCATGCACTTTTTAATTTAACAACACTGATCCACCAGTTTGGGACTAACATAGCTATAATTAGATCTAAGATCAATCAAAGTTGAAACAACTTGGTCACAAAGATTACCTTCCATCTCAATAATAGATGCCTGATGGTCTACCTACTTGTTATCAAGTGCTTCATAAATCCGGGGAATGCTCTAACCAACATCCCCAACCGTTTGCACCTCTTAAGCACTATAAATATGTGGGATGCCACCTTGATACAACAGAAAATCCTTTTTGCGATGGTATTTACCACAAATCCAACACTTCAACGGTTCCCTGCTATTTCCTTTGTTTTGCTGCTCTCAAGGCTACGGCGCATATCCCTTCTCAGATGCATTAAAATTATTATGAGGGGTTGAATTTTATTTCTCATCTGCATCCTGCAATATTCCTCGCTTCTTGGGCCATTTTCCTTTAGTCTTCTAATTACCTTTCCAGTCACGCTTGAACTTAGGATTGAACTTTTACCACTCATAATAACGCTTTAACTTCATGATAGCTTCCTGCAATGACAAAGGCTCATCAAACTCAACCTGATATTTAAATGACAATGATAATCAAATAATGAACCTTTGGATATTTTATTTCTAATCCTTGAGATAGGGAGCATACCTCAACAACTCTAGAAATTTGGTTGTGTACTCTTCATCTATCATGGAACCCATGCTGAGCTCATAGAAATCCTTGGCCTTTCCATCATAATACCTCTTGGATAGGTACTTCTTCGGGAAAAGTTTCTCAAACTCTCCCTAAGTCAACTTCTCTTTTCTAATGCCTCTAAAATTCTTAAGATTTTCCCGCCATATATGTGATTTCATTTGAGCCTGAAGGTGGCTATCTTGGTTGTCAAGTTCTTTTAGTAGTCACGCAATCGAAAAAAATTCATCATCCCAAGCGGCCATGCTTCTGCATCTTCTAATTTCTTCAACTCACCATCAAAAGTAGGAGGCTTGGGTTTCTTAAACTCCTCTCTCAAATACTCACTACTCCTATTATGTCAGCAGTGAAAATGATGATGTCTCTTAGAAGAAGAGCTAGAATAAACCCTTGCATACCAGTCCTCTTTCCAAGTGTATCCAAGAGTCAGCCACTCCTCACTGTATCATCCATGTCCAAACTATACCCTTTCCGAGTCCTGCTACCATATGCCCCATTAGTCTTCTCCTCCTTCCTATCTCTATGGTTGATCCCAAACTGTCCCTACTTTTGTAAGTCTGAAAGGATTTGAAGAATCACTGAATTGAATTCAACTTGATTTTCCTAAGACTTTGCAAGTCTATCATTTTCCTCAATCAACCTGTTATTATCTTCTTTTAAACTTTTAATCTCCACCCTCAAACTCCTCAGTGTAAATATTAGATCAAGAAAATACTCTTCTCCTTGTTGCTCAACTGAATTCCCCCATTCCATTTAATTCACATTAGGCCTATAAGGGGAGTCATGTGAAGTGTAATTGACCATTTTTCTCCTCATCTTTGATATTCTATTTTTTGCAAACATGCCTTCTTAGATAAACCAAATAATTTTTTTTTATTAAAACCATACCTCAATGTATCTCATTGGAGGCTATCTAATTTGCACAATTTAGTCCATATTAGCACAATATATTTATAATAGCACAACATTTCAACATCGTGATTCATGCATGATAATAATATAAAAATTTAAGAATAATTGCATGCATGATAACCATAACCATGTGCATGTACCCTGAGGTCCAATACTGTAAACCTCGCTTTGATACCACTCTATAACACCGATACTAGAGAAAGTTTTATAGGGAACGAAATTGCTTTGATACCACCCTTTAACCACCCACCCCACATTTACCTGCTTTTACAGGCTCTCTAGGGTAAACATGAGATGAGAGTTACTATGACATTACCTGACCTCTAAGTTCTAGTTATGGAAGTGGGGCCTATAAACCAAACACTTACTGATACCTCTTAGGAACAACAAGTCACCCATATGTCAGCCAACAACCTCTGGTGATCTGACCCTGAGCTAGAACTTCCTTTTAATTGAGCTCACAACCTAGCTACATGCATGCCAAGTTGTGCATGCAGCTAGAAAGCTCCAACTGCATGTGCATGCATTCCTTCGTGCGGTTGCAGCTGAAAGTTCCTAGAAATATCCATGCAACCATGAAATCATTGCCACATTTCCAGGGCTAGCCTATAGTCCACTGCCCATAATTTCCCAGAAATTTCCAGAATCAAGTCTAAGGCAATCACAAGTCTACAAAAGTTATACTAGGCTCAAAAATTTCCCAAACATACCAAACATGTGATAAACATTTTTTCAAACATATGGTAAACATAGTAACTATAGGTCATGAATGCATATTTGATCATTGTCTCATTCGCTTCGACATAGAATCATCAAGAAGGCTCACTTTCCTCTCAAGCTAGTTGCAACAACACTTGTTAACCCATGCATTGATATAACCATACAATAACTTATTGAATCATGAAAAAGATCCATAACAAGAGCACATCATTTAACGATGCTTATAACTAGGTTAACCAGAATGAAGCCATGACAGAGCAATCATAAAATCAACATAATAACCAATACATGTGCTCATTATTTTGAATAGGAATCAATACAGAAATACATAGGCAAATGCCAACCAAGTCAGGGACTTCCATGTACCACTCGACCATACATTGGGCTGAACCAAATATTTCCTTCAACCAATCACCCCCATTTCATATTACAAGCATGAATGTGGGATCTCATGTGATAAACCAAAACAAAACCAACCAGCGCTTCCAAATGCTAAACCACCTCAACCCTCAATCACAATGATTTCACCTAGACTGGTCCAGAAATCAACAAACCAACACAATATGGGATGCCTTAAAATTTCTTCACCATACCTAGAGGCATTTTCCTGTCTCCACCCACCTATCAAGAGATTCTTGGAGAAAACCATCTCCACCCCCAACCCTTGGGATTTTCTTGAGACAACCTCACTCGTATCCAAGATATTTCAGTAATCCAAAGGTCAACAAAGAATGAATCTCATCACACCATGGCTATCTAGGAAATGGAAAGACAAGGTTGAAATCACTTCCAATCCAAGAAAATTGTAGAAATTTATACAATATGCATGTATATTATAGGATTCCCCTGATCTAACAATTAAATCCACTGTTAAATAAAAAATCCTTCTACTCAATTCTTTGCGGAAATTAAATCGTCAATTGCAAACACATATGAAGAAAAACCAATCACACATAACAAGATGTTTTCCCAGGAAAGCTTAAAGCTAAAAACCCAAACTATCATATATTATGTATATCATGGAATCATGAAGCAATCTCATACAAATCTTAGCTCATAGATCTCTCAGTACAACATACAATCGTCTCACACTGTCATGTAGAAATTTGCATATCTATGCACAAATTTCTTGCCTCCTGACAACCTGCCTCCATTGCGCAATCCCTGCTGAAGAAGATCCCTGAATGAATTCGACCTTGGCTTGCCTTGACTGCACAATCCTCATTGGCATCTCCAATGTCTGTGTAGATGCATTGAATGCATCACTATAGTCACAACTGATATTCAAACACACCCTTACACCTATCTCTCCACTGGATCTGACATGCAAGTAGTTAACTGCTGTATTTCTTCAGTTGCAAGTAAGACACTACTTGTGAATTAATTAAATAATTAATTCACTCATCTTTCAGTAGTGTATCTTTAGTTACAACTAGCACAACTGAGTTTAATTCACTTAACTGAGTTAAACTAAATAACAACTCCCATAACTACTCTTCCAACTCTGTTACAACTTGCCACAATCAGTTATAATGAAGTCCTCCATGCATGAGTCACCAACCACCCTAAGAATTGCGTAATTCCTTCAGCCCACTGATGTGCCACACCTGTTCATTGAAATCAAGTGCTCCAAGAGAATAAGTTACTATTTATTGTCTGATTATTATTAAGGGCTAATAATAATCGACATGCATTCTATTTTTAGATTAGCGATCTATAAATAGAATTTTCCCATATTACAAAAATAGAAATTCATCCAAAGATAGAATTTGCTCAACCATCTAGAATCAACATCCTGCTAATTTTAGAATATTCTCACCATTCTAAAAATAGAAATACACCTAAAAATAGCCTGCGGGCCCCACCTAGTGAAGGTGCTTAATTTTAACTAGGCTCATCATCTTGTTGAATCTCAACACTCCCTCTCAACAAGATAGGGATTATCCTTCACCTCGATCCTGTCTCTATGGTATTCAAATTTTCTCCTGGTGAGCGCCTTCATCAGAATATCTGCATCCTGATCTTCCGTAGGAATGTACTGAAGCAACATGATATTCCGCTGCACACAATCTCTGATACGATGATACCATATATCTATATGCTTAGATCTATCATGAAACACATGATTAATCGAGAGTTTAGTGCAACTATGATTATCACAATGAATCACTGTAGGATCTAAATGAGAACCGAACAAACTGACCAGGATCTTCCTCATCCAGATAGCCTCACATGTAGCTTGACTTGCTGCCATGTATTCTGCTTCTGCTGAACTGAGTGCCATAGATCTCTATTTCCTGCTGTACCAAGAAACAACTGTAGATCCGATACTACAAACCGCTCCTGATGTGATATTTTTGTCCGTTGGGATGCCTGCCCAATCTGCACCCGTGAAGCCATGCAACTTCACCTCATCCGTCCGTCTGTACCATAAGCCATACTCAGATGTGCCCTTGAGATATCTCAGGACATGCTTGCCCACATTCCAAAAGAGCTTGGTAGGCTTAACCATCGCTTGACTAAGTTGGTTCATCGCATATCATATGTCCGGTCTTGTATTAACTAAATACATGAGCGAACCCACCAACTGTTGATAGACAGTAGCATCCACTACCTCTACCGATGTAGCATCCTCTTTCCTCCAATTTCCTGGAAGAGGAGTATCCATGGGTTTTCAGTCCTCCATGTGAAACTTACTAAGTATTTCCCGAGCATACTTGCCTTGAGACACAAACAGTTCACCTTCTCGCTGCCATATTTCCAATCCAAGGAAATAATAAAGGAGGCCCATATCCTTCATCTCAAACTCCTTTGCAAGGTCCTCCTTTCATGAGTGTATCAGCTGCTCATCACTAGTCAATATTAAATCATCAACATAAATAAAAATGATTAAAATATTACCCTCCACCACAATCTGGTATAGGTTTGCATCTGCCTCACTCTTGGTGAAGCCAAGTCTAGTGAAATAACTATCGATCCAAGTGTACCAAGCAAGGGGTGCTTGCTTCAGCCTATACAATGCTCTTTTAAGTCTGCACACATGCGACTCACTGCTGAATATCTCAAATCCTTCAGGCTGCTCAATGTACACTTCTTCCTTAATGATCCCATTAAGGAACACAATCTCCACATCCATCTGATGAATGTTCTAACCCATTTTCATTGAGAGAGCAAGGATGGTCCTTACGGAAGAATACCGTGCGATAGGTGCAAATGTTTCTTCATAATCAATCCCCTCAATATGTGAGAAGCCCCAGGCAAAAAATCTTGCCTTATACTTCTCAACACTCTCATCAGCAGCTTGATTTACCTTGTAGATCCATCTTGAACCTACCACGGATTTATCAACTGGCCTTGGAACAATTTCCCAAGCACTGTTTCTGACAATGGAGCCATACTCCACCATTTCATCTACCCACATGGGCTCCTGCACTATTTGTTGAAAATAAGATGGCTCTGTCACAATACATTTGCTCATGAGAGCTATGTATCCAGTGAATCGGTTAGGAGACTATCTCTATCTGCGCTGTGAAGTAGGGACTCCTACATTCTGTTTCGCATCAAACTTCAGCCTCCCAACTTCTGTGGTACGCCTTCTGCCAGTTTTTTTGTTTGGCTCTGCATGAGTGGACTCCTCCACTCCATGATCCTCCTCCATTGGCTGATCCACATCTTGAGGCTCATCTTTGGGAACAAGCAATTCCTCCTCTGCATGCAAGTCTAGCTCCCTCTAAAGCATATCTCGTGCATCACCCACGATCATTCTGTTCTTCCTCTCTGCGTCTCCATTCTATTATGGGTTATGAAGCGCTATGAGTTCTCTTCGAATTCCTTCTTTGCTACATAAGTCTTTGAATTCATTCAAGATATCTTCACCACCATTATCGCTCCGCAGAGCCTTCAATTGCTTCCCCGAATCTTTCTCCACCAATGCTTTAAACTCACATAACTTTGAAAATTTTTTATCCTTCTTTTGCATGAAGAAAATCCAACATCTATGAGATTAGTCATCAACAAAAATAACATAATACCTGTGTTTTTCTGTTGAATACACTGAGAATGGCCCACACACGTCTGTGTGAATTCTCTCCAGGATCACCAAAGCACGGTTCTCATTTTCATGAAAGGTGGTATTCACAAAATTACCCATAATAAATTCCTTGCACTAATCTATCTGCGCAAGTGTACCCTTGGGAAGTCCAGTATAAATCTACTGCAAAATCTTCAGGGCGCCATGGTGAAGATGGCCCAATCTCCTGTTCCATAATTCGCCCTCATCCCGGCTCACCAATTCTCCTTCTTTTCCCACCATTGCAACACAACCATCTATCTCCAGCTTGTAGAGACTCTTAACTTGAATCCCTATCCTCATGGTTTGGCTCGTTGTTTTATGTCGCAAGAAAGCTTTTCCATCACTGAAAACAATGTCATAACCTATGTCCTCCAACATCGTGACTGAGACCAAGTTCTTCTTTAGACCTGGAACATGCATAACATCTTTCAACATAAATGGTTTACCTGACTCCCTCTCAAAGGTAATGGTACCAATTTTAGTAGCACTATATTGTCCATCGTTGCCCATCTCTGTGCATTTGGAGATCTTTCTCCTCCAAGTTGCTGAAAAGCTCCTTATCTCCCGTCATGAGGAAGGAAGCACCACTGTCAAGATACCACACTGATCCCATTGTGCTTGAAACCAAACATGCGATCAAGAATAAATCAAGTTCAAATTGTGAGGAAAGGGCCTCACCAGCTGCAGCTCCAGCAACCTTCTTGTTCTTATTTTTCTGTGTGCAATTAGTGGTGAGATGCCCATGTTCGTGACAATGAAAACACTTCACCTTGGAAAAATCCGGCTTCTTGCCTTTAGCCTCAGATTTTGAATGGGATTTCTTCCCCTTCCATTTCCTCGCTTTGGAAGCCAAAGCACAATCTTCTTCATCATCATGCTTTGATGAAGAGCCATCCCTGGTATTCCACCTTATCTCCTCCTGCAGTAGATCCGACCAAAGTCGCTCCCAATCCGATAATTTTTCTCGTCCATTAACAGAGTCTTGATAACTGTGCCAACTCTTCGAAAGTCCAAGGAGAGCCAAGCTCACCAATTCATCATCAGAAACTGTGATTCCCACACTCCCCAGTTCATCCCTACATTGGAAAAACTTCGTGAAATACTTTGGAATACTACCGCCCTTCTCCATTTTGATTTTTCCAAGTTTGTCTTTCAACGCCAACTTCCTATGGTTGCTGTTGCTTTGGAAAAGATCTGTCAAAGTCTTCCACATTACAAATGAAGTGGCTTTCCTGTGAAGGCTTGAGACATTATGGTCTTTCACACCCTTCAACATAATCCTTCTCGTCTTCGCTACTTTCTTTTTCCAGGTGTCAAGTAATGCAGGATCCGTTGAAGTGGGCTTAGGAACATCACTATCGATGAATTCCTTCAAGCCATTATCTTCAAGCACCGCCTCCATCCTGTCCTTCCAGGGTATGTAGTTCAAGATTCCCTCGAGTGCATACTCCAACCGCAACCCATTGAAAGCCATTTCAATGTTTACTCAACTGTCGCACCAAGAAATTCTTGCAGCAAATTCGAATTGTCCACCAGCAAAAAACTTAGCACTGCTTCAATATTGCAATCTCCAGTGATTAAAACAACTCTGATACCATGTAAAATTTTTATACAATATGCATGTATATTACCAGACTCCCCTGATATAACAATTAAATCCATTGTTAAATACAAAATCCTTCTACTCAATTCTTTTCAGAAATTAAATCGCCAATTGCAAACACATATGAAGAAAAAACAATCGCACATAACAAGATGATTTACCAGGAAAGCTTAAAGCTAAAAACCCCAACTATCATATATTATGTATATCATGGAATCATGAAACAATCTCATACAAAGCTCAGCTCATAGAGCTCTCAGTACTATTACACGTTATTTTTTCACCATGACATTTGACTGTCAATACAGGTTCATCATTACCTGTATTACGCTCCCTTAGAAGTCAAAACCCTAATGTTCCTAAACCAAGCCTTGGAATTAGAGAAAAGCTCATTAAAACCCTAAAAAGTCTAACTCCGTACTTTTCCTAGCCCTTTCTTGCGGATCCACATATATTTGATCTATAGCTTGCGACACATCCCACATGTTTTGCATATTAAACTTGCGGACCCCTGTAAATAGCCAAATAAAGGAAAAATTAAGTTCTTGAAGCCCAACTGGACGAATATTCTCCCAACTGGAAGCTTCTAGAAGTGCGCTTAGTTTGAGCTTTATCCTATACTCATGAGATATATCCTTGGTCTATGGAGCTCAAATATCTTCATGAAAGGAATCCATCCCCCTCTTCATGGAACTGAAACTACCTTCATTTCCCTATAAATTGAGCTCATGTTTCAGTCTCAAGGGTAGATTGTAGATGGTAGCTTGTAAATGAGAGACACATATGTGGTAATTGCTGAAGAAATTCTTAAGAGAGCATACTCTCTATACTAGCCATTTTTTATATGAGAATGATCACACACTCATGTCCATAACTTCATGATAGTTTAGAGAGAAGAAGGCTTGTCAATTTGAGAGAGAACGATTGTTCAGGACCCTGGAAGAACCTGTATAACATCAAAGCGAAAGGTTGTAAGGTTACTTCTTATTAAACAAGTTAATACAAATGGATTCCATTTTCTCATTGAATTGTTCATGTATCTATTTGAGTATTTCAATTCTTGGATTCCTTGATCACTGAGATAGATTAGTGTTTTCTCAATTATTATATCTTGTAGGTGCTTTTAATCTTTTAATCTGTCTTTGATCATAGGTTTCACATGCTGAAGTGACCTATATTGGAGGGAATGGATAGAAGATTTCGGCAAGCATTGGAATTTAGGTAGGGGGATGTCCTTGTACTTTATTATTAATAATTCTGAATCACAATGATCTAGAGAAAATGGTTTTCATTTGGTTGTTTGTTTCTAGATATCCTTAGGATAATAGGGAGATTGTTCTTGTCTGCAAGAAGGATTTATCCGCATAACAAAAGGGCGACTCCCCTGGGGATCAGAACTTGGTTTCTCTTTTTACTTTTCAGTTTGATTTTTCAATTTTGATTAGTCTAAAACTGGGTTGGGTAGATAACTTACCAGAATCCCTGAAAAGTAAATATGAATTTTTATTTTTTCTGTGTTTTTCCTGGCCTCCGTAGTTTGTGTTTAAAAACAGTGCAGTAGCCTCCACAGTTTTTAGTTCAGAATAATGTAGTACTGCACTATTCTCCATTGAAATCTGCAAACTCATGGAAAATTTTAGAAAAATTAAAAGTTCTCTTTTTCAAGAGAAATATTACTAGATTCTCCGTGTTTGCCTCAACTTGTCTTGACTGTCAAAGTCTTATGTGTGAATTTATTTCAACAATTATCGTGTTTGAGTGGTTTTTCATCTAATTTTCATTTTATAAGTAATTTTTTGCCCTACTTTCTTATTTCTCTTTATTAGAAACCATCATATACCTTAACTTACTGGTATGTTGTTGTTTTCTTGCTGAGCCATTGAAATTATTGCAACCCTTGCTTTTATGAAAATTGAGTTCCATTTTCATTTGCAAATTTAGAAGTGTCTTAAGCTTACTAAGACCTGAATTTAACTTTAAACCATTGTTGAATGTTTTGATTTTTGCTAAGATAAGCATAAATTATTCTTGGTTCGATCACAAACTAAGCAAAACATCCTCAAAACTTTCTAGATAGAGTTCAAACATTAGCTTTTCTTTTGATTTTGAATTTTATAAGAGTTTTCAATAAGGTTTTATTTTTGGAAAAAGTTTGTTAAAAGGTTTGTAGTTTTTGATCTGATTGATGAAGGATTTTATTTTGAATGAGTAATTGATCATCATATGAAATTGAGTTCTCAAATAAATAGTCTTCTTTTCAAAGATTTTGTTTATAAGAGAAAGAATTGATGCTTTGAAAGTTATCTAAATCTCTCGAATCTTTCCTTTAAATAGCTTTCATTAAAAAGAAAAGAGTTGCACATTCATATTGATGCATTTAGTGTATTTTGAGTCGGGTCATAAAACATCATTGAAGTTTCATTTCCAGACCTTCTGTCTTAAGAAACAACCAAACTAAAAGCAACACTTTAATTAAAGTCAATCCAGATATTCTTACATTTTCTAGGGCTCTTTTCCACCAACATAGCTTAGGCTAGTGCCTTGGAATAGGTTGTAATTAACATTCGAAGACAATTAAAACAAACAAGTAGCAATCTTGCGGTAGGAAAATCCAATTGTAGCATGTATGCTCTGGGAAGCTCTTCTTAAAATATTCAAGCACGTGATCATGTCCGAACCAGTGAGGTAATCGTACCTATCTCATTGGGAAAGATAGCAAATGTGCACGTATTAAAGACGATAAACCTCAGATAGAACATTGTTGAGGAGCCTGGGGTCACTTTTCGGTAAACCTTAGATTATATCAAGGAGCCTTCAAGGGGATTGAGCTTGTTACTCCGCCCTTGCATGTATATTGGATCGTAGACCATTCCCCCAGGTATATTTGTTCCCGTTGGTGACCTTAGTGGCTATAAAATTTAGGACTCTTTCCCAAGGTGACGGCGGAGGGAAGGTCCCACTGTACCTGGAGCAGACGTCGACTAGACTCACTTGGACTTTCCGGAGGGTTATCTTCACTTCAAGATGGTTTAAGTGGAGAAAATTTCACTGGAATGTTTCATTAAGCAGCTTTTCGGGGTAACTATTCCAACCGCTATTTCTGCATTAAAATTCTACGACGTTGGATTTCATCACCAACTAGTGTTTTTAGTGCAGGAATATACTATTTGTGTGTGGATTGCCCTCTTAGATTTTGTAGGTGTGTGAACAATTTGATTGTTTCCTTAGAGACTTTAGGACATTTATTGAAATTTTCTTTGATTTCATGTGTTAAAATTTTCAATCATGGCAGAATCACCTATACAATCACGTAGAATGCAGGGGAAACCCCCTGAGTACACACCAAGCTAGTTAAAAAAAAATTAAATATGAGAAAGGAAAAACATTAGGGACTGGATGAAATGAACACGAAGAAACATCAATAATTGTTCATCCTAAATATGAAGTAGATAAACCTCGAACAATAGAGAGTACCCCAAGAAGAGTTTCAATTTGTGAGCTAGATGAACTTGTTTCTACCACTAGTGAATTATCAGCTTTGGATCCTGAAATTTCTGGAACGGAAACTAAAACTGTTATATCTGAGACTACTTATGAGTTCATTACTCCAACCCCTCATCGTCCTGATTCACCCAGAGTGAAGTATCGTATCACTGAAAATATTCCTGCTGGTCTCATTAGTGTTGAAGAAGTTACTGACACTGAAGAAGAAGTTGTTCTTCCTCCAAATCATGACTCTTTAGATCTTAGGCCAAGTGAATCGATTTACTATAGCCCTTTCAAATAAGATCCTTGGTATTCTCAGTTGGTAGACTTTTTAGACAATACTGGTATAAATTATTCGCCACCCCGAATTCCTTTTTACGCTATACCAAGAGGTTATAGACCTCCATTAAACATGTCTGGTGAGTCATCCATGTCTTCTGCATCACCATAAATATATTTGTATGGTGGTCCGTCTGTTCCAGTAGGATACCAGTCGCTCTCTGGTACTTTCTTAGGAGCAGCTCCTTCTCCCGACAAACATATACCATCATCTCGTCCAAATGAATCAAATATCGAAAATTTGAGTGTAGAACACGTTTACATAATGTCTGGAAACATTCCTAACCTTGACCCTCAAGGTAGTAATTTACCACTTGGGGGCAACCTCAAAGTGGTAATTACCGCCTGGGGGGCAACCTCAAAGTGGTAATTACCGCCTAGACAGTACATACATTAGGTACCATATCAAATGCAAGGACAGTACATACCTCCAAGTCAGTACATACCTCAAGGTCAATATCAACCTCAAGGTCAGTACCCAACTCAGGGTCCGCAACCTCTTCAAGGACAGTACCCTACACCAGGGAAACCGTCTTTCCAGGGACAACAGCTTCCCATAGGGCCACAGTTATACCCAGAACAACAATTGTTTCAAGGAAGTGGAAATTATCCAGCTAATTATCAAGCATATGTTCCAAATTATCAACCTGGTTATGGTCCTTCTTATGCAATACAACCTTCAATGAGACCTTCATACCCTGGAGTAAACACGGTGTGGGATTCATCACAAGTTCAACAGAATTTGCAACCTAATGTTCAAGTACCCTATTATTAACATGGTCAGCCAATAGGTTACAGTCAAATCCAACAACCTGTCCAACATGTTCAACCTATGATTCAAGTACCTGCATTTGGTACAGTTCAATAACCTGGTCCAAGTACGCCTAGAACTCCAACTCAAATTGCTGCACCAACTTGTGCTCAAGCTACTACACCTATTCCTGGAGTTTGTACAGATCCTATTTCTACAACCCCTCAAGTATCACAACAAATTCCTGTAGTCTATGCACCAGAACCTGGACCTACAATCCAGACTACCGTTTAGCTGCCTACGGGACAAGCTGGTACAAGTAGAATTATAACAAGCCAACCTCAGTTTGTTTATCAACCATATCAAAGGCAGTAAAAATACAGGCCTACATCACAAAATCTAGTATAGACCTTGGTTACACGTATTAGATACCAAATCAACCCCAATATGGTCCGGCTAATATTGGTTACCCGAGAGGTATTCCAATCCCAAACACACAGGCTATTCCAGGATATCCTAGATATCCTCCTCCTGGTACTGGTATAGTTCCACAAGGTTATCAATTTTCTCAAGACCCTAACCATCTGTTTCCGTTCATAGCAACTTTTGATTTACCTAATTTGTCGCGCCTAACGAATGGTCCCATATATTATCTTCCGTATTGGCCACCAATGCCAAATAACTTTCCTAGTGATATCCCTAAATTTGAAGGGAAATGAAGAGAGGATCCATCGAACCATGTCATGACTTACCACCTCTGGTGCGCATCCAACTCTTTGATTGTTGATTCTATTTGATTATGACTATTTCAGAGTACACTGATAGGATTAGCTACCAAATGGTATATTGAATTACCACGTGGCTCATTCAACAATTTCAATGCTTTAGCAACTGCTTTCTTAACACATTTTCAGTTGCCAGTCAGATACGAAAATGGCACAGAATTATTGACTTCATTAAAACAATCTACGTCTATGTACATATCCGATCACATACATGAATGAAGACGTAGAAGGTGTTTGGTGAAAGTTTTTATTCCAGATCAGATCTTGGAAGAATGGTTCATCAAATCATTACTTCCAAAGATCACTGAAGATGTGGCTAAGGGAGGAGTTGTTACTGAGGAACAAGTCATTACTCAAGCTCAGTACTTAGACCTTGTATATACACAGTCTGGTATTTTGTATGAAAAAATTCCTGATTTACCACGTCCTGGTCAAATAACTGCAACTCCTTTAGGGTCTCATGCTGCAGATGGTGTAATAGGTTTAGTTAACACAAATAAAAGTAAAAAGAAGTCCTAAAAAATTACTTCTCCTATAATAACTTTACCTGATTCACTGAAAGGAGATTCTTCCCTTGAAACTTGTGCCAACATTCACATTGTAGATTCATCTAAAGCTAAATCCAAAACTGGTAATAAGAAGAAAGGTAAGAATAAAAGCAAACAGACTTCATCACCCAAAGAGAAAATCGAAAAAACTGAACCATCTGACGATGAACGAAAGCCTCGTTATCCTTGTCTGATTTGTGACGAGGACCACTTTACTAAAGAGTGCCCACATTTATCTGAGGTCTCTAAATTCGTTAAAGTTTTTTCCACACCCACTGTCTTGAAGGATCCTTTTCCTACTCAAGATAGCAAAATGATAGGATCTTCTTCACACTCATCAGCAGATATTTTAATGATGTCTGAGGTTATGGTTGCGACACGATCGCAAGACTATGGAAGTAAAAATCCTATTATTGGTAAAGAAGTAGAAAATTATAATTCAACACTAGCTACATCTCCTTCGGTTTTTTATCCACTTCATATCGATAAACCTAATCCTGATATAGTAATTAAACCACCTGCTAAAGGTGTACTTCGGAAGTCAGCTTTCAATCCACATGTGAGAGCTGCTCAGAACTGCAACATTGTTGAAGACTTGGCGATTTCCCCTTCAGCAATGTCGGCCTTAGAAGTGCTACAATCATGTCCAACACAAAGGAAATTAGTTTTATCAACTATTGGAGCTATAGATCCCCAAGATTCTAACCTTATGGTCTTCAATTTAGAAAATTTTAAACCGAGACTACCCCATCAGATGGCTTTTCAGATTCCAGTATTAGTAAAAAACAAACTAATTTTTCGTAGTGTAATTGATAAGGGGGCATCCATGTGCATTATGTCGTTAAATTTTTGGAAAAGTCTTGGTTCTCCAATGATCAACAAATCTCCGAAAATCCTTAAAGATTTTGATAGAAGAGGATTCCATCCGTATGGAATTTTACAGGATCTACCTATAGAGGTCGAAGGTAAAAATGTTAATATAGATGTGGAAGTAGTTGATGCCCCTCTGGATTACAACCTTCTTCTAGGTTGAAGTTGGTCTTATGCTAGGATTGTTGTCGTGTCTTCCGTCTTTCGGTTAATCATGTTTCCTCATAAAGGAAAGATTGTGAAAATCGATTAGCTGTCATATTATTCAACTGACCCAGCCTCTACAAATAGTATTCAACATGTTGGAAAATCAACTATTCCTTATGAAGATGTTGGAGTAGGTTTAGTAAAAGATTATGTTTTAATGGGAAATTTTTCTATGCCACCACCTAACATACCGCTTACAATTGCTAATATAGATATGATTTCATCAAGTACTATTCCATTCGATGATCCTTGGATAGTGCCTTTAGCATCAGAAATGGATTCTTTCAATGGCAAGATGCCTTTGAGTCCTTTTGAGATAACATATACAATGGTATAGTAATTTTCTAACACACCTTCAACTAATCTTGATCCAATGAATGTGGTAACTAAAGAATATTATTCACTATAAAGCTCAACCTTGACATCTATTTCCGATCATTTTAAACAAGTGTTTTATACTGATGAAAGTATTCATGAAATTTTGTCTATGGATGAAGCACCTTGGGATGATCTACACCATAGAGATTTGTTCTTACCTGAACTTGATAGACTTGAAAATGATTTTTCGTCGATTTTTACAATTGATTATGTCAAGGAACCACAAAATCCAATCGTGATTACACATTCAGATTCTGAGATTAATTTTGGAAACATTTCTACAACTGCTCCTATTGAAATATCAGTTAAACCTGGAGTTGTTGAAAACATTCATATAGGAGCTTCTTGTACAATTGACGAAATTAATACATATAAAGCCCTATTTCAAGAATTCCGTGACATATTTCCCTGGCCCTACGAAGAAATTCTAGGAATTGATCCAAAAATAGTTGTTCACGAAATAAAGACATACCCGGATGCAAAGCCTATTAGACAACGTTTACGTCCGATACATCCGCGAAAAGATGCTGCTATTAAATTTGAAGTTGAGAAACTACTAAGAGCATGATTTATTTATCCAATCCCATTAACAGATTGGGTATCTAATATAGTTCCCGTTACCAAAAAATAAGGGACTATACGAGTATGTGTCGATTATAGGGATATTAGTAAAGCCTGTCCAAAGGACAATTATCCTACGCCTTATATCGACCAAATCATTGATGATTGTGCTGAAAATGAGACGTTTTCATTTATGGATGGATTTTTTGGATATAATAAAATAAACATACTCCCTGCTGATCAACCAAAAACAACATTCATTTGTCCCTGGGGAACATTTGCTTATTGTAAATTACCTTTCGGATTAAAAAATGCTAGTGCAACTTTTCAAAGGGAAATGTCTTACACTTTTCATGACATCAAACACATTGTGCAGCCTTATCTAGATGATTTACCTGCTCACTCGTTACACAGGGAAGATCATCCTACTCATTTACGAGCAATTTTTATGAGATTTTGGCATTACAAGATTCGCTTGAACCCACACAAGTGTGTGTTTGTGTGCAATCTGGACGATTCTTGGGATTTGTTGTTTCCAAAGCCGACATTCGTGTCGATCCCTCAAAGGTTGAGGCCATCATAAATTACCTCCTCCTTCCACACTTCGCCAACTCCAAAGTTTACAAGGGAAAGCAAACTTTCTGCGTAGATTTATCCTGAACTATGCTAAGTTAACAAAAGGTTTTTATAGGTTTTTGAAATCGAATTTTCCTTTTATTTGGGATGAGATTTCTGATCAATCTTTTGATGCTCTAAAACACGCATTAACCCATGCACCGTTATTGCATCCACCCAATTACAACTAGGACTACTTTTTATACCTATTAGCCTATGATTCCACCATTGGAATGGTTTTAGTTCAAGAGGATGAATTTCACAATGAGCATGTGATTTATTATCTAAGTAGGAATTTGAATCAAACCGAAATTAAATATTCACACGTGGAGAAATTAACCTTGGCAGCTATTCAAGCTGTTTAAAGATTTCGCCATTACATAATATTACCCAAGACAACGGTAATTTCTAATTGCAACCCAATGATGTATATTTTGACAAAAAAATTACTTGGGGGGAAATACTCTAAATGGATTGTTATCCTATAAGAGTTTGATTTGGAATTCAAAAAGTCTAAATCAAATAAATCGCTAGTGTTTGCAGAACTTATGTGTGACTTTCTCAATACTGAGACAGAAACTGTGGTAGAGCATCCCATTGCAGATGAATCTCTATTTCTAATCAGTACATTAGATCCATGGTATGGAGATATCATCATTTATCTTCAAACCAAAACCTTTTGTCCTGAGCTTTCACGTTCAAATCAACGAAAGATCCGTTACCAATCTCATCAATACAATATTGTTGGGGACACACTTTATTATCGTGGTGCAGATTTTGTTTTTCGACGATGCATAACTCATGAAGAGGCTGAAAGGGTTTTGAATGACTGCCACTCTGGAGTGTGTGGTGGTCATATGTCTGGGTATGCCACAACCCAAAATATATTGCGCACTGGCTATTTTTGGCTGTTATTATTCAAATATTGCATTCTTGCGGTCCGAAAATTCCACAATGGTCAAATATTTGATCGAAAGATGCGTGCACCACTAGCTCCTCTTCACCCCATAATTGCTGTTGGTCCTTTTGTGAAATAGGGCATTGATTTCATTACATGTAACCCTCACTCGGACGGGGGTCATGGGTATATTATTCTCGCTGTAGATTACTTTACCAATTGGGTCGAGGCGATGCCTACATTCACGGCAGATGGAAATACTACAGCTATGTTCGTATTCAATCATGTGATTTCTCGTTTCAGTGTACCCCAAGCTATTATCACTAACCATGGGAGTCATTTTCGAAATAAAATGATGACCGAAATTTCTGATCAACTTGGCCTATGCCATGATAATTCTACTCCATATTACCCGCAGGCTAATGGTTAGGTTGAAGCCATTAATAAATTTTTAACCACCATGATCAAACGGATTATTGGAACTCACAAATCGAATTGGCATACCATGAATTTTTCGACATTATGGGCATACCGAACCTCAGCAAAAACTGCAACAGGGTTCACTCCTTTTCAACTGGTTTATGGTTTAGAAGCTGTGTTACCCATTGAATGCGAAATACCGTCACTCCAATTAGCCATAGAGTTACTACCAGCTACCTCTGAAGAGGAAAAACATTTTTGTACTTAGCACAATTAGATGAGACTCGACGCACCGCTGCATTAGCAGCCGAAGCTCATAAAAAACATGTTAAAGCTCAGTATGATCAAAGTGTTACACCTCGTGTTTTTTCAGAAGGTGACCTAGTCTTAGTATATGATCAAGCTAACGATAAGCTAGGAGCTGGGAAATTTGAACCAATGTGGCATGGTCCTTACATTTTCAACCGAGTGCTTGCCAAAGGGGCCTATGAATTGACTGATTATGATGGGGTCTCTTTAGATAAGCCCAGAAATGGTCTTTATCTGAAGAGATATTATGCTTGATTCTTGTGTGAAGATCTCACTTGTATATTATTTATTTTTCTAGTTAGTGTGCCTTAAATTAGATAGGCATGCCTAGTTTTTACTACTATCTCTACTTATCTTGATTACTCTTGATATTGCAGATGTTGACATCCCTTCAAACATACATTGGTTTTGTTGATGGTGCCTGTCGTAGTACACGGAATATTTCTTCCGCAGCTTGGGTTATCTATTCACCCACTAATGAGTTAGTTTCTATGGATGGGGTAAGCCTTGGGAAAACAACGAATAATATTGCATAATATAGCACATTGATTGAGTTATTATCTGATGCCATTTCATCTGGTACCAATGTTTGATCATAAGGTTAGATTCATAACTCATTGTATTACATTTAAACAAAGTATACACAATTAAAATCCAATGTTATGAAGATTATTTTTGAAGGTTCGTCTCTTGGAAAGACAATTTGATTACATCGAATATTAACACATTTCAAGAAATTTAAACACATTGGCTGATGCATTAGCTAATCGTGTTCTAAATATACATTTGCAATGTTAAATAGTAAACCAAAACAACATTTGATACATGTTGAACAAGATAGTCAAAGAAAGTAGTAATATCATAGATAGGTGTTTTTGTTTTCAAAAAATATTACATCGTCTGTGATCATAGGTTTAAAAAAATTTATGATCTGAAAGATACTGATACAAAAAACAAAATATGTCAATCCGCGATGATCATCCACTATCTGTGGTGATGATCGTGGTAGTAAACTATTGCATGCACCACATTGCGCAGGAATCTCCTAAACTGGCCTGGAACACCAGTAACATGTCTCTGGAGACGAAGAGGAATGTCGTCTGTCGATGTCTCATGGATATCTATAGTCAACCTCTCTAGGTTGTGTTCTATGTCAGTGAGGATTTCTGGTGCCTGATCCTGTGGCTATGCTATGGGGTCTGTTTGCCGCCTTTCAAAGCGGTAGAGTGTAGCTGGCCGTCGTGGACCAACATCTGCATTTAAATTTTTTTATCAGTATTGGATGATTTAAAAAGCAAATAAAAATTAGAGTTAAAACACATGAAAATGATTCGCTTACCTGATTCATCCCATTGTGCCCCTGGAGGTAAGGACATCTCGGGATCACCTCTAAAGTCTATACCTGCATATGGGAAATCTTCAATTGTGAAGATTTGGTTCTGCATCCACATAGAATATGCAAGAGTAAACCGAACCACTGTACCGTCGTCGCCACCATGGCGGGCAATCAATGCAACCCATCGTACCATACGAGGCTCTCTAAGTTCACCACGATCAACAAGAATAAGCTGAGGGGCGAGGAAATGAATCCTCTCGAAAGAAAAAGAGATCAGGATGGCGCCATACCCAAAGTTTTTCAACTTTGCATTTTTTGCTCTCGTCATTTGGCCTTTCATATTGACCAATACCCCTTTGCACCAGTTGAAAATGGTGCTCTGAAACATTCAACTGCGGTCTGCATCTGGGACTTGGTGGCCACATGTGGAGTCGTGCTTCCACACAACCTGGTTACTTTGAATGCAATAACTTTAAGATCAAGTCACAAGATTGTCTTTATATCTATGCGGTTATCTTTGGGATCTACTTCATCACTGCAAAATTCTTGTTTGTAACTAGCAATGGGTAGGCCACCATGCCTAGCTCCAAAAAAAGAAATGTTTTCTCCTCTTTTGGATAATCCAGTGAGAAAATAAATATCTTCGAGCTCAAGTTCAAGCCGATGATCGCCAATGATGAAACAATGATTTTGAACATCCCTCTTGTTCACTAGCCATGTCATTAGTTCCACTTGTGCCCTCATACCTTGAAATGCCTAGAATTTATATAAACCACAATTTTTAAGCACACGCATTGTGGCTTGATCATTCATAGCTGCATCGTCTATACCTTCATGCTCGCGTTCTCTCCACTCTAGCATTGTGGAATAGTTTGCAAATGGACGCATTTGAAGATTAGAAACTTTTAGAGTGAGAAATTTTAGCCATTTTTGAGAGAAATTATCAATTTTCATTTGGTCACGACGCCTCCGCAGTTTTCATGCAGAGACAGTGTGGATGTCCATACACACTATACATGAAAACCATGGTAACCCGATAATTTTCCTTTAAGAAAATTATCTGGGTCCACAGGTAACGCTTGTATGACCCGCGGATCCCCAAGAGCAGAAATTTAAACCTAATTTCTTCTCAAAAAAATGATTTTAAAACCTAAAAAGAGAATTTAATGGGATAGAAATGAAGAGAATAGTGTTGTGGATTACCTGGTTATGCCGAATCTCGATTTGAGTGGTCGGTTCTCCCGTTATCAAATCCGGAAGTTTTCTGCCAAAAACTCTCAATTTACAACTTTGAAGACAAAAGGTGAAAATGACTTTGTTAAACTCCTTTTTATAAGATTTTTTGAATGAATAAAATATTGTATTTTATTTATTTTCCACTTTAAAAAGTAAATTTTCAATGTTTTTACTTATTGGAAACATGTATGTTTAATCTTTCGAGTTTTTGTGCAAAATACAGATTTTTCCGGTGAAAATAATTATTTTGATGATGAGTACACTTTTATCACTTTTTTGGGCTCTTGAAAAATTACGAAAAAGCGAAACATTGGAGTTCTCTTTTAAGCCCTTTTCAGACTCTCTAAATATGAAAAGGTCTCCGAGTACTTGACTATTCGAACTCGTTAAAGGAAATGAACAATCATCCTTTCAGTATAAGTTTACCCCTTTTCCGGAATGAAATGGACTATTTAAAAAAAAGGTATACATTGACTAATCATGGTCAATAGAGTTCTCTCTTGTATTATTTTATCCTTTTTCGGGCTTGAGAGACTAAATTTATGAAAAAGAACAACCGCAAAGTTTTCTCATGTTTTTCTCCTGACTCCCTAAAATTGACAAACACCGAGTTTCACCTGTACTGGAATCGTTAAAATTTAATAGTAAAGGACCTGTCAATTACAAACAGGGACAAACCACTCCTTCTTAGGGTTTGATTTTAATACTAAGTGTGACTCATCCGAAGGATGAGCTTACACAACAAGAAAATGTTATCCTCCTAAAGCTTGTCAAAAATAAAGAGGTACTTGCCAGAAATGATGGGGGAAAAGAGAGAAAATTAATCCAGTTGTCACCCTTGTTTCGAAAAGCAGTATACCACTCTTGAACACGACACTTTTTGTCACACTTGTACCTGGGTTGGGAAAATCCTTTGTCTAACAGTTAATCGAACCACATTGAAAGTCTTTAGTTGGTTTCTGGGTATTAGCTTTAGGTCAATTGTTACCAAACCATCTACAATGTCGTTATGTGTTCAAGAGACAGTTCAAATAAAACCATTCATTGCAAACATTTGTCTCCATTCGCGTTGACCATCCTTGAGTCAGTCCTTGCTAAAAATTTCTTCAAAACTTGATCTAATGGTTTCGTGTCGTAGGCTTTCCTGTGACGGGTCACTTTCTATCGACGACAACTCATCCTATCAGTACCATGGGATCTGCATGCCTTAATGGCAGGTTTCTCGCCTTCAAAGACAGGTTGCATCATTGAACTTCAATCGAATGATTCCGTGAAGTGTTCGACTGCAAATCATTCATTCACACTTCAAGGATTATACTGATTACTTTGAGAGCCATTGTCATTATTGGTGGTTCTCTCACACTTGTTAACAGTTCATATCATTTACTTGTAATCAAGTGGTTTCTACCATGTTCGACTTTGACACAATCAATCGCATGGATAGAATCGTACTAGTTCGTGAAGCAGAAATCAAGACCTTGGATCTAGTTTCCACCATCTAGGTTGCGAGGAGTTTTATTATCATAATGCAGTAGACTATTTATGATAGATGGCTGCGTCCATGTTGTGTCTACTATTGATGTAATTTTAAAATCATTTCTATACCAAAACATGTAGTTAGTTATGATATGAGTATGGGAATGCCTACCTCAGCGATGATATACATATATATGTTTGCATTGAATGTTTTTACAGGTTTTCGACCGGTATGTCCGCAATCTAATCCTCGGAAAGATAAAGCACTTCACTCTTCAGAACTACCTTAGACTTCGCACTTTAGGGGGAAATCTGTTACACATTATTTTGTCACCATGACATTTGAATGTCAATACAGGTTCATCATCACCTGTATTACACTCCCTTAGAAGTCAAAAACCCTAATGTTCCTAAACCAAGCTTTGGAATTGGAGAAAAGATCATTAAAACCCTAAAAAGTCTAACTCCTCACTTTTCCTAGCCCTTTCCTACGGATCCGCATATATTTGCTATATAGCATGCGACACATCCCGCACGTTTTTCATATTAAACCTACGGACCCCCGTAAACAACCAAATAAAGGAAAAAGTAAGTTCTAAAAGCCCAACTGGACGAATATTCTCCCAACTGGAAGCTTCTAGAAGTGCGTTCAGTTCGAGCTTTATCCTATACTCCTGAGCTCTATCCCTTCACTCACGGAGTTTATCCCTTAGTCTATGGAGCTCAAATCCCTTCATGAGAGGAATCCATCCCCCTCTTCATGGAACTGAAACTACCTCCATTTCCCTATAAATTGAGCTCATGTTTCAGTCTCAAGGGTAGATTGTAGATGGCAGCTTGTAAATGAGAGACACATATGTGGTAATTGCTGAAGAAATTATTAAGAGAGCATACTCTATATACTAGCCATTTTTGATATGAGAATGATCACACAGTCATGTCCATAACTTCATGATAGTTTAGAGAGAAGAAGCTTGTCAATCTGAGAGAGAACGATTGTTCAAGACCCCAGAAGAACCTGTATAACATCAAGGCGAAAGGTTGTAAGGTTACTTCTTATTATACAAGTTAATACAAATGGATTCCATTTTCTCATTGAATTGTTCATGTATCTGTTTGAGTATTTAAATTATTGGATTCCTTGATCACTGAGATAGATTAGTGTTTTCTCAATTATTATATCTTGCAGGTGCTTTTAATATTTTTATTTGTCTTTGATCGCAAGTTTCACATGCTGAAGTGACCTCTATTGGAGCGATTGGATAGAAGATTTTGGCAAACATTGGACTTCAGGTAGGGGCATGTCGTCGTACTTTGTTATTAATAATTTCGAATCACAAATGATTTAGAGAAAATGGTTTGCATTTAGTTGTTTGTTTCTAGATATCCTTAGGATACTAGGGAGATCGTTCTTGTCCTCAAGAAGGATTTATCTGCATAACAAGTACAATTTACAATTGTCTCACACTGTCATGTAGAAATTTACATATCTATGCACCAATTTCTTGCCTCCTGACAGCTTGCCTCCACTGCGCAATCCCTGCTGAAGAAGATCCCTGAATGAATTCGGTCTTGCCTTGCCTTGACTGCGTAATCCTTATTGGCATCTCCAAAGTCTATGTAGATGAATTTAATGCATCACTATAGTCACAACTGATAGTCAAACACACCCTTTCACCTATCTCTCCACTGGGTCTCCACTGGATCTGACATGCAAATAGTTAACTGCTATATTTCTTCAGTTGCAAGTAAGACACTACTTGTGAATTACTTAAATAATTAATTCACTCATATTTCACTCGTGTATATTTAGTTACAACTAGCACATCTCAGTTTAACTCACTTAACTAAGTTAAACTAAATAACAACTCCCATAACTACTCTTCCAACTCTGTTACAACTTGCCACAATCAGTTATAACGAAGTCCTCCATGCATGAGTCACCAACCACCCTAGGAATTGAGTAATTCCTTCAACCCACTGATGTGCCACATTTGTTCACTGAAATCAAGTGCTACAAGAGAATAAGTTACTATTTATTATCTGATTATTATTAAGGGCTAATAATAATCGACATGCATTCTATTTTTAGATTAGCGATCTATAAATAGAATTCGCCCATATTCTAAAAATAGAAATTCATCCAAAGATAGAATTTTCTCAACCATCTAGAATTAGCATCCTGCTAATTTTAGAATATGCTCACCATTCTAAAAATAGACATACACCTAAAAATAGCCTGTGGGCCCCACCTAGTGAAGGTGCTTAATTTTCACTAGGCTCATCATCTTATTGAATCTCAACAAAAATCCCATGCCAATGACAACAACTAATCATGTAAACCAAATGCATGCACCATGCATTCAAATCTCAACAAGGAAATCACACATGCAACCTGTTACTTGCAAAATATTCCCAATGTAACTGCTCTTCCAATGTATTCCTTGTGCTCCCTTGCTTTCCTTTGCTTGCTTCTTGCATGTCCTATGCTTTCTCTCTCTTTCCTCTTGGAGCTCTCTTTATTAAATTGATCCAAATCTAAAACTGGAAAAAGACGTGAACTATTTCTCTGATTTATTTTTATCGTTGATGTCTAGTCTCTTCCTTTCCTTTTCCTTTTTCTTTAATTTTCCTCTAATTTGTCTCTAATTTCCCTTGCATGCATATTTGTGCCTCTTCATCTCCCTTTTCTCCTATTTTCCTTTATTTTTTAAATTAATTTCCATTAATTTCCTTTTTCCTTTTCCATTTCCTTTAACAATTTCCATAGCCATTAATTAACCATAATTGACGTCCACTATAATTTCCCCCCTCCATTCAGCTTGGAATACATGTCCCATGACTTTGGTCTTATTTTTGTCTTTAATGTCCTTTATTACATGAAACTTTAAACTAGGCTGTTACATATTCACATTTATAGTAGAAAAAGAAATGACTAATAGTGAAGTAAGCATCATTATGATATATTGCAATACATTTGTGAGTTTTTGATATTATTCAATAAGATTTTGATAGCGAGGGATTGGATGATGTTGATTACCAATGGATTGAATGAGATTAATTTGAAATTCAGTGTATCGAACAGTGGTACCCTTCAACTAACATATATATAACTATAACAAAATTTGTATTAATTCAAAATGGGTGCAACGAAAGCATGCAACAAATGCCATGTTTTAGGTTCTTATTATCTTCAATAGAGTTAGACAAGTTTTCAAGATTACGTCAAAAAGTTTCCAACAAATTGAAAAATAGTTGTTTCAAGTTGGCCTACAAGAAACTTGCTTCACATAAAATCTTAAAAGATATATAACTTATAAATACATATAATAGATGATAAAAAAGACCGCTACCCTCATATTATTTCCCATTGTTAGTTTTGGGGGTGCTTTTTCCTTCAATTTCCATAGGGCTTCTTAGCCAATAGATTATCTCTTCCTCTTTTGGCTTTATATGGATTCAATTTTCAGTTTCACCATTGTTGGAGGGCATTAATAAGGAATATTCATGTTCGTTGAGTGTAAACCTTTGAAGCATGATGCTCATGACATTAGCATTTTGACTAATACAAGCATGCTCATTCTATTTGATTTTTAAGGACACTAAAAGTATAGTGTTGATGTTAGCTTGGATGAATTCTTCATTGCATCTCATGACTCTTCAAATATTCCAAACATATTTATTAATCATATTGAAAAAAAATTCACAATAGATATGAATGTATGAGGACATTAATAGGAAGTATAACTTCTTGAATTATGAGAGTGAAAACTTGATGGTATCTCCACCGTGCTTGAAAATCAAGGTCCCTTCCTGAGCGGCCTAGGAACAAGAGGGAAGCCCAATAATATACCCAATTTGGACCATAAAATTTTAGTTATAGTATGCTTATTAAAGCCAAAAATTCTCCAATTCTTCTCCCCTACCCATCTACCACAATGTTCATCCAAACAACAAAATTTGGTTTTGAAAGAAATATGTAGAGAACCAAGATTAAAGAAAACAAAGTTTTTGAATGACACATAGCTGAAGGAGAACATAAATTCCCAAAGAGAAAATATCCCTCCACGATTTAATTATCACAAATTTCCCCAATTCCAAAGCCAAATATTCCCACATATTCCAACAAACATACACCTTATATCTCTCTGATATTTTTTGAAGGAGGATTACCATAGAAAAATAAATAGTTCAAAGAGGTATTACCAAATTAAATTGAGAAAGTGAAACACGAGATGCTAAGAGTCCCTAAACCATTTCTCTCACAAAATTTTGATGAATAGATGAAAATAATTCATAGGAGATAAGGTCCAATATAACATCCAAGATGAATTAGTAGGCTTACTAGATTACCATGTGTGTGATTGAACTAACTCGAATTGATCCTTATTTCATATCTCAACCTTTCCTGTGTAACCCACAATGGAACTAAATTTAATTGTCACGAAATAAGATTATTTTCACATGGAGTGGATTTTTAAATGTGTCCTTGAGTCACCCATCCCAAGAAGTTACCAACTCATAATTAATAGATTTTTCATATCAAAATTAAATGCCATTGAAAATCACTTAATCAATTTTTTTAGGTGTGATCATGAAGTATTGACCCCCATTATAGCTAGTATGCCAAGGCTATGATTAGTTTCTTGTTTGGACCATTTATCTACTTCCTTTTTTAATTTCCTCTTGATGTGGAAGAAAGGGACTCCAATGAAAGAGCCATTTTCTTGCTTGATTCTAAAAGTAATGTTTATTGATTTGTGTTCCTCATGATTGGAATTGTGAATTACCCAACCCCCTTTGTACCTTGTTGAGGTTATGGGGTATCGAATTTTCACTTTTTCGATTTAGTTCGAAACTTTGTTATGATATAACCATCACCTTCAACTCGTTGATATCTTTCTCATAGTATAAACTTTATTAAAATCTGAGTCCAAATCGTCAAAATATGGTTAATTGAAAATTTTCACCCTTGGTGTCATTTCAATGCTACTAAGCAATTTTCATGCGACGTATGACTTGGCACCCCCATTCCACATGTCATCATGGGGGTGGTGCAATGTGAGCGCTAGGTTTTTTTAGCCATGTCATGTCATTTACTGGCCCAAATTAATCACCTTACATTTCATTAGGTTAATTAGTAATTAATGACTTGATATATTTACATTCATATAATCATATTGATTATTATTAATAATAAATGGGATACATTTAATTAAAACCATCATTAATTTGTTGTTTTTACCCACATGCACAATTTCAAAAGTGAAAAAGATCGATCATTGGTGAAATCCAACCATGAATGTTGTTAAACAGACACAAATTCATAGGCAGAATTAGGAAAACTCATGTTATTCATTTCTATTCACAAGATGTACATTTTAATACATATGTTTAACCCTTAGTTTCATATTCCAATAGGTCTCTTGGAATTCCATGGTTGTTGGAATTCCTCCACACCAACCCTTATAGATCAGGGGTCAAAATTTCCCCCCTTAATCCAAATGGGTGTATATAAGTCCAAGAAGAGAGATGAAATAAAAAAATGCATTACATCCAATGACTGGATGTTCTCTCTAAAATGGTGGTTAAAGGAATACCATAAACTAAAAGGGTTAGAGAAAACAAAGGTCTCTGCTGGTGGTGGTTTAAGGATGACCACCAACTTTGGAATGAAAGCTCGAAGCAAAACCTAGAACAATCCAAATCTGGCTAGAATTTGAATATTTATCCGAAGTAGAAGTGCTCCCTGATAAAAGCTCGAAGATTACCACATGATGATGTAGAAGAAACAAAATTTTTCTTCTAACAATGTTTTAAGGAAGGACACCAACCAAAAACATACTTATGGAGCATGAATTTATCTCTAGCTACAACTATAAATATGGCTATGGCTGACTCTAACTCTGGTTCAGGTTGTGGCTAAGACACACTTGATAAGTCTTCAAATTTGGTAATTGACCATCAATTCCCCCCTGTTAGATACAAGGTGAGAAGATGAAGAAATATCCACTATAAGATGTGTCAATACCCAACAATGAAATTTGAGGTATGACCGATATATCTTTTTGGCTGTTGAAGAAATTTGCTACAAAAAAATCCATCCAAGGTGAATCTTTTCTCTTAAAAGAGTCTGTTGACGATGTTGGATATCTGCCAAAACTAGGCGATCTCCCCGGTATAAGGTCCCAACCAGACCCTACACTGTTTAGAGTATGAGTCCCATTTGAGATACTGGCCCAACAACCATCGTATATGTGTTTTTCTCTTGGATATCGAATGCAGAGATAAGTTTGAGACCAAGTGTAATATGTTAGAAGAATGAGGACGAGATCAAGTCTCCATTGATAGCTTGTGGAACATGATATAAGAATACCACAATGACATAATGATAAATAACATGCCTTAAGAAATAATATGAAAACTTAGACCAACTAAGACATACACAACGAGAGAGAATTAGGAATCAACTGCAAATTAGTTCATAATCAATCACTACCATTAACATTGAATGAAGAACAAATATTCAAATCCAACACACAAGATACATGAAATGAATTAGCTCATAAACATGAAACCTGTGTGTAACCACATGCATACATAATTGAAATACCAGATAGCTAATATAAGAACAGATGAATGCACATGAATCAATGTATGAAACGAAAAGATCCTCGTTAATATTGTCTCCCATTCAAATACATGTACAACAAGTTCGTCAAAACCCAACAGTGGGACTAGAGCAGTTCATATCATCTTCATAACACATCACTAGCCTCACAATCCATGCACCTATAGGCTACCTAGAGCAAATGCTTCCATCTCCTCAAGTACAAAGTAGCAGTCTAATTAATAGCGAGGCTTAAGTGATAAAAGTCCTCTTGAATGAGGCATGAGGTTACATTTAGAGAAAAGGGGAGGGTGACCTTCCACCTTCTCATATGACCTTTGAACTCCCTCATGACCTTTCAGATTCCAATTGACTCTTTATATCCCCTAGGACTTTTGGACTTTTTCCATGACTTTAAAACTTCTACGTGACCTTTTGATATTCCCTCTTTTGTCCTTTTAATGACTTATATTTTTCATTTATGACAAATTGATATGTTTACAAAATAATAAGTAAAATTGAATGGGCTCTCATTTAGTGTCTTGTATGCAGACATTAGACTTTACAAAACTTGATAATGTATTCCACCCTTAGGTTGCCTTGGTGCCGAGTTGAATATCCACGATGGCAACCAATTTAGGCCAACCAACTATGAAGCGTTTAGACATAAATGACATGACCAACAACTGTTTCACAATTCCAACCCTGCTAATATGCATCCATCAATTAGGACACAAGATGAAACTCCTTATTATAATAAATAATAAATCATTATAAAAAATGAAATAAATTTACATAATGAGTGCTAAATGTCCAATGGTAGTCTACATCCCTGGAATTTTGATGCTTTAGTAACAATTATCTGTATAACTTCAACACAATGTGTATTATCTTTATGAGAACCTTGCATTTGTCACACATTTACTGCCTTTGTCATATGAGCACCTTTGATATGATCTTTATTTCCAGGCATGAATGCTTTGGCGTATCCTTTATCACATTGCTTAATTACAATCTTATTCACCTTGCAATATCATAATTGTCTATCATGCCCTTTAACATTGATTTTTTTTCACCATCATTTCGTCACTTCACTGCCCAAATTCAGTGTCACCATTCTATCCTTGGCAACTAGCTCACAAAACAGAAGAAAAGATAGATCAAGGACTTAAAAAATTATCATCTTCGAGGGGGAGACCTCCTTTAAATTACATAAATGAACAATTTTTGGATGATACAAATGATAAGACCTCCTTGGTATATATAGGATTCTAATGGGTCACAATATAATCAGATCCTACATAACAATAATAATGTAAGGGCACAACAACAATAATAGTGATAGCTACGGGGCACAACAATAACAATATGGGGGATACATGGGCACAAAAATAACAATATGGGGCTATACTAACAATAAAAATAAGGGGAATACACTAGTATTATAGGGACCAAACATTCCCCTCTCCTTCAAAAAAGTGTTGTCCTCAATGCTTGAGTAGTTCCAGATGCTTCTGTATAAAATTCTCATCCTCCTATGTGGAATATTCAGTGGGTAAGTTCTTCCACTTAATGAGAGACTATGAAATTAATCAATTTCATAGTTGTAGGGTTCTTGTTTCCATGATTTCTTGAGGCTCAAATATGATTTTTCCTTATTTTCAAGTTCTATAAACACTGTTTGAACCAAGATCTTATCACCGATAACCTTATTTAAGCATGAAACATGGAAAACTGGGTGTACTCAGGAAGATGAAGGAAGCTCCAATTTGTATGTCATAGTCCTAATCTTTTTCAAGACCTTGTAAGGACAATAATACCTGGGTGATAATTTTTTAGCCTTCTTAGCTTGCTTGAGGGAAATTTTTTTGTATGGTTGTAGCCGTAAAAATACCTAGTCACCTACATCAAAACTTCTTTCATTGCGATGCTGATATGCTTGTTGTTTCATTTGATTTTACATCAGAGTGAGGTTATTCTTTAAGAGTTGGAGAACTTGTTGTTGATGCTTGATGTGATCTTCCTCGTCTTTAACGTTATAATTTTCTCTTAAATATGATGTGATGGATGGTGGAAGATATCTATAAAGTGCCATAAATGGGATCATTTTTTTTGTAGTATGGAAGGAAGTGTTACACCACCATTTAGCTAGAGGTAACCACTTGACCCATTGTGTTTGTTTATCAGATACAAAGCAATTAAGGCATCCTTTCAAACATTTGTTCACTATTTCATTTTTCCCATCAGATTAAGGATGATAAAACGATCTATGAGCTAACTGAGTACCAAGACAAGAATAAAATTCTGTCCAAAAATTTCTGGTGAAAATGGGATCTCTATCACTTACAACAATCTTTGTGTTTCCATATATCTTTTGAATTATTTCCATAAATGCAATATCAACTATACTGGCTTTAAAAGGACGAGATAATGCACAAAAGTGTGCATAGTTGGTACCACCATGATGACACTCTTTCCTTCAAACTTAAGTAACCCTGTGATAAAATATATTGTTACCTCCTCCCAACGCTGACTTGGAAAGGATAAATGTTGTAACAAACCCAAGGTCTTAATTGTCTCAACTTTATTTTGTTGGCAAACCAAAAATTTTTCCACAAACTTCTAATATTATAAGGCCTTTCCAAAATATTTCCTTCTTGATCCCGTGGTAAGTTTTTAAAAATAATGAGTGCCCTCCTAAGGGGGAGGTTTTCAATTCCAAAAAAATATTTTGTTTGAGTTGGGAATTTTTACAAAGAGATAAGCGATATTTGTACCATAATGAATCATTTTTCCAGCTAAATGTATCTGATGTACTAGGATCTTGCTGCAACTTTTGAATGAGTGTCCACACCTATTCATCATTCTTCCATTCATCCCTTGGTTCGGTTATCCAATCAGGTTGGATAATATAAATGGCACAAAGAAATGATTCCACATCCTCATACTTTCTTGAGGGTGCATATGTACCAACATTTTGCTTCCCTTTTTTGTAGATGATTTCAAAGTCACAACCCAACATCTTTGTGACCCATTTTTTTTGTTCTTCTAAAGATAATATTTGTTCCAAAAAGTATTTAAGACTATCATGATATATTTTTACCTTGAAGTGTCTTCCAATTAGGCAAGGTCATCATTGCTTTAGTGCATGTATTATTGCCAACATTTACTTCTCATAAAATAGGTTTTTGTAAATACTTTCCTTTAATTGGACGAATTTTAAAAGCATTGGGTCTTCCTTCTTGCATTAAAACGACATCAATTCCATTTCTTGAGGCATCACATTCCACAATAAAGGTTTTGGTGAATTCTTGCGTTGCTAAGACCGATGCTTGGAACATTGCCTATTCAAGATGTTCAAATGCCTTAGTTTATTCTGGAGTCCAAGAAAACGCATATTTCTTCAATAATGTTGTTATATGTGCTGCTATTCTCCCATAATTCTTAAAAAACTTGCGATAATACCCTATCAACCCTATAAATCCTCGAAGATGCTTTGTGGTTGTGGGGATTTTACATTCCTTAATGGCTTTAATTTTGTTAGGGTATACCTTAACAGCCTAATGAAATACAATATGACTAAAACATTCCACCTCATGTACTTCAAAGAAACATTTGGATGCTTTTGCATATAATTGTTTGTCCTCCAATAGTTTGAGCACCTTGTCAACATTTTGAACACGATCCTTCCAAGACTTGCTACCGATTAGTATATCATGAAAAAACACTAACACAAATTTTCTAAGGGTTTGAAAATGAAATTTATCAAACCTTGGAATGTGGAAGGTGCATTAGTAAGGCCAAAAGGCATGAACAAAAATTCATAATCACCCTCATGAGTTTTGAATGTTGCTTTCATAATGTCTTCAATATTCATTCTAATTTGATGATATATTGAATGAAGGTCCTACTTAGTGAAGTAAATTTATCCATATAATTCATCCAACTATTCATCAATGACAAAAATGGGAATTTTATCTTTAATAGTGAGCTTTTTGAGTTCCCTATAATCCAAACACATACGCCATGATCCATCCTTCTTGTGCACCAATAATGCTAGAGTAGAGAAAGAACTTTGACTAGGTTGAATTGTACCTACCTCTAGCAGTTATGCAACCATACGTTCAATTTCACTCTTTTGGGCATAGGGATATCTGTAAGGCCTTGTGTTTGGAGGAACACTTCCTGTAAACAAATTAATAGAATGATCATGATCACGAATAGGTGGGAGGACTTTGGGAGTCTCAAATACCTTCGAATGATTGTCTAAGACTTTTTGGAGATCTAAATAAATAAATGATTTCTATGTTTGAACCTATGGGAGCATAATTGTGAAATTACACCTTGTTGTTCTTTCTTCGAAATATTTGTCATGCCATTAGAGTTGATTATATTTCCTGGTTTTACTATGATACCCCTTAATTAAAATTCCTTTCCTTCCCCAAAAAAATCAAGAAAAGCTTTTGAAAATTAAAAACTATCATTCGCAAAGATTGTAACCATTGGACTCCTAGTAGACCATCAACACCACACATTGGAATGGTAAACATTGTACTATTCACTACATATTACCCCATGGTTAGTTTGATATTATGGCACTTTCCAGAGAAATTTATAGTTCCTCTATTTGCAAACATCACTTGACACTTTGGTGTTGGATATAGGAAGCAATTGAATTCCTTGGCTATCTTACAATGAATAAAATTATGGGTACTACCCGAATCAATTGGCACTATTACCTTTTTATTCTTGATATATCCTTCTATCTTGAGAGTTTGAAGAGTGGTAATTCCTTCCATGCATTAAAGCATATATGTTCGGATTCATTTCTTCCTTCTCTGCGGTTGGTTCCTGGTGTATATCCTCCTCCTTTGATGTTTCTTGTTCATTTAATTCCTCCTCTTCACAATCTATGTAAAATAATTTCTTCTCATCACACTTATGGCCTTTAGTGTATTTTCTATCACAAATATAACAAAACACTTTTTCTTTTTTTCCCTCCAATTGTTGTGGTGTCAACCTTGTAGGTTGTGGAAGGCTAGGAGCAACAACACTTCCATCTTTATAGTTGTGAGTGGTATAATTCCTTGTTGCTGTAATTTTGCTTTCAAATTTTCTTGCCACCATGAATGCATTCTCCAATGAATTATGTTCCCAAAGGTGAACCTCATGTTGGATGTTATCCTTTAAAGTCATTATGAAGACATCAATTCTATGCTCCTATAGAATATCAGTTACCCTGATATTCAATTTTTGGAAGTCCTCAATGTGGTCTGCCATTGAACCCTTTTGTTTGTGATTTATCAATTGGCTAAAGAATGTGTTTCTATTTGTATCCTCATAATGTGCTATCATTTCCTCCGTAAAATTTGACCAAGTGAGGAGTGGTTTAGGAGTACAAATCCATCGATACCATACAAATTTATTGGGTTCTAAATAAAGATGCAATGCATACCTTTTGTGTGCGTTGAACATCACAGAGATCAAAATATTGCTCCATATTTAGTATCCATGTTACCAGGTCCTTGCCATCAAATTTCATCGTATCGATATGTAGAATGTGGTGGGTCTTAAACCCAACATTGGAGTCTTTTAAATCATAATCCATATTCATTTGTTCCTCATCACGATTTTCATGGATTACCTTGTTACCACTAGGAAGCCTTTCTTACAGCAAATTTGTTAACTCTTTTATCTTGACATTCATCATTGCTTCCACGTCTACCTTTAAACCATCCATGTCCCATTTTAATCAATCCATGTCATATTTTGTTTCTCTTTGTGAGAGCGAAATTTGTTGCACTTGGTCCCATAATTTTGATATATCACGTAGCAATTATTCCTCTTCATGTGTCATAGTAGAGATTTCTCAAGGCTTAATGGGTGAATAATTCTTTTGTTTGTGAGGAATTTAAGAACCAAATACTAGTATTTATTCTTCAATATTCCTTTTTAATGACTTCAACTAATTTTTCAGACACAAGTTATGCAATTAAAAAAAAAAATACACATTTTTCTCTTCTTTTCTTTTAGGAGCTATATCTTGAAACAATTGTAAATCTATAATTCCGGCTCTCCAAAATATAAAATGTTTTCCTGCGGTATCCTTATAAGTCTTCTTTCCAAACCCACAAGTCAGACCGAGATTGGATTATTCAAGAAATATTTATGCCCAATCTCCCACGATGACTTGATTATAGACTGGTTCAGTATAGCGAACTTGTACGAAATTCCACATGTCACTGTTTTGGTCTTTGGACCTGAAAATGATACAAGAAAAAATAAATTCCATGATTTTTCAATCAGTTTTTATGAAATTCAAATCCGATACTCGGAGATAAATTTATGCTGATTTTCCCTAGTTCACCTGTTTGAGATTGAATTCTAGAGCCTGCAAAAACCATAAATTCTTTGGACCATATCTCAGAAAATTTAGAGAACCAATATATGAAATTTTTACATGAAGTTCACCAATATTTTGGCTCCATGTGGTCGAAATTTCAGCTTCTGAAGACTCGTGGAAAAAAAAACATTATAACTAAATTTCTAGGATGACCTGTTTGAAGCAGAAAAATCCTAGAATCCAAAGCTCTGATACCAAATGTTATGCAACGAGATCACAAAATAGAAGAAAATAATAAGAAATCCTTGGTATATATAGGAGTCTAAGGGGTCACAATATAATCAGAGCCTACATAACAATAATAATGTATCGGCACAACAATAACAATAGTGGGATTATCTCCGGATGCGGATGTTTAGTTTTGTTAAGAGGCCACTAGGCCTGGTTCTGCTCCCAAGGCAGTTCACTTGGGGTGGCCACTTGGCCCCCCATGGTGCCTTAAATGCCGCCTTCATCAACCATCTACGATGGGCATTTAAACCTCCTCGCCGTCACCTCCTCCGCCTTGATCAGCGCACACGCTATCAAATGGAGCATTACAGCTCGAATTCTCCAGATTGTTTCGTTGATGGCCACCGACCTCTGTCGCCATTGAGCTCGCTCTGCCCAGGAGGCTGTGCTACAGGTGGTGAACGAACAACTACAGGTCGACGGTGCTCGTTGCAATGCTGCCTGGAAACCGTTCCGAGTTTCCACTACACGCACAGTAACTTCTGTCCTGTTAATTTCAATTTTCAAGCTTCTCCTGTTTTTGTTGGTCCTCTTACTCCTATACTTGCAGCTCCCTCCAGAGTTTGGGTGGATTCTTCTGAGAATTTCACCATGCCCAGGCTCAGGCAGAGAATGACTTGCAGGAGGGGTGCTTCTCGGGGCAGATCCATGGGCGAACGCCCTCCCCACAGCCCCAGTGTTGACTTCTCCATGGAGCCTTCTGCAAGGCGCTCCGCTCAGAACTTTTTCGACCCTCCTGGTCTTCTCCGTGACAGCCATGCTACCGCGCCTCCTCTGTCCATGCCTCCGCCCCTTGCTCCCACAGCGCCACCTTTGTCCTCGCCCCAGCCTCACGTTTCCGCTTCCCCTCCTTGCCCTGGCAGTCGATTCCTAAGACAATCCTCGCAACAAGCTGAGTTGCGCTTCGACTGTGCGTTTGACCGCCCTTCCATCACTGCCTTCATAACAGTTACCCTGCGCGAAGAAGTCTCCATCCCTCCTGCTTCGCCCCTTGGTCACTTGCAGACTCCTTCTGCGCCCGCCTTCGACCCTCCTTCTAGTCCTGAACCTGCTCCGTTCATGCCCTCTTTCGGTGTTCCTCATGCCCCCGTCCCTTCTTCCTCAGGACCTTTTTATATGCAGATGGAAGCAGGCCTGTCAGGAGAAGAAGAAGACAAGATTGCTGAAGCAGAATCAGACAATCAATATGGATGCAGAATTGTGGAGGAGCAAACTGCTTCAGACTAATTGTTCACTCTCTTCCATGACCAGTTTCCAGTATGAACTCTGCTTTAGACTTTTTGCAAGGTTTTTAGTTTCAATGATAACACATAGCAGATATAGCTGCATGCATATTTTGTATTTCTCTAGTTTTATTATGCTGAATATAGTTGACCCTTCGCCGGTTTCCCAGTTCCTGGGCGGTGTAATCACTTTCAAAAGAACTGGTTTCCCGTTTATGGGCAGTTCCATATTTAGACTGAATGTGGCAATCAAGCCCGGTCTCAGGCTTCCTCAGCTGAGCCGTGGTAGTTTTGTAATATTATGTTCATAATAGAAATAGCGCAATTTAGCAAAAAAAAAAAACAATAGTGGGATTATATGGGGCACAAAAATAACAATATGGGGGATATATGGGCACAAAAATAGAAATAGGGGGCTACACTAACAATAAAAATAAGGGGAATACACTAGTATCGTAGGGATCTAGCAGTTGCCTTGGTGCTGAGTTGAATATCCATGATGGAAACCAATTTGGGCCAAGCATCTATGAAGCATTTAGACATAAATGACATAACCAACAACCGCTCCACAATTCTGACCTTCCAATTGTTGGGTCATAAAGGTGACTTGTGACAAGCAAATTTAATGCTTCTCATTTAATTATCAACCCAGGGTAAGTCTTGTTATTTCAAGATTGTAAGCACAATATATGCAAGTGATATCAAAGGACAACTACTCTAAATTATCATAAGGAAGACTATCTAATTCTCGAAGTTCAATCAAACCAAAATGGAAGGGATTTATAGAATAATCTTGACTATTCTGTTCTAAGTGAATGCAGAAATGACTATCCCGGCTGAAAAGAGAAAAATTCGATTGAACAACATACTGTGACGAATTGAACAACAGTCTTAATAAATTGAACAATAGCTTTAATAAATTGAACAACAAGTGCTTATCTAAGTTTTGTAATGGAATTATATTTTAAATTAATAGATGACACCTCTTTGAATCAAACAACAACTAGACACCTTGCAATAATAATGAAAAGATCCAACTTTAACTATATATAGAATTGAACATCAATCATGCTAAAACTAATAAAACGAGTATAAAATCACTGGGAAATGATGAAAGCATCTAAAAAATTATGAAAACATTGATTGTAAGCAAGAAAGCATGAATGATGAACTATTCTAATGAAAGAGAAAGTCGTGGCATTTTATGTTCGTAATTAACCAATTAAATGATATCTCATGGAATGCTTTAGATGACTGGAAACGAAAGTTCTATAATTAAACGTATAGCACAGAAGTAGCAAAGAAACTCCTAGGGCTGGGCCTAAAGGCACCAAAATTCTACTGCTAAGGAAAATTCAGAGATTGACTATTCAAAAACGCCAAAATCTTTATTAAGATGGAGATTGATACATTAATAAAACTTGACAATTCTATCCCGATACGTCTATTACAGAAGAAAACCTCTATTCAGATCTATCTATCTTGTTCGTCTTTTTCCTTTTAAAGGCGATTTCAACAGTGGTAATGGGTCTTTTCCATACGGGATCCTGTTGCTCGTGTTTGTCATTTGAGTCCTCCAAGCGAGGATGTGCCTTTCCATCTTCCGCCAGCCCATGGGAGCCATCATGATCCCGTTTTCTTCTCTTGTCAACTGTCTTTCGGTTATCATCAGTTTAGCTACTTTGTTTCCATGTTAATAAAGATACAACAAGTCAATTTTCCATTATTAAACATACCTTTTATCATCGGTTCATTTTGTCCTGACTTTACATTAATTCCCTTTCCTTTATTTCTAATATGAGGGGAAAATTCATAGAATCACATAATAATTCATGGTAAAGATAGGGTGAAACATACCTTATTCTCGGCCCATCATACTCCCCTGCTTACTTATTTGCAGGTCCTCATGCAAATAAATGGTTGAGGTGTAACTGGGTCAAAGAATATGTAGGGTAGACTTCTTCTTTATAGAGTCTAAAGCCATGGTTTTGTCTAATCTTTTCAAAGGTGGATTTAGTGTGCCCCTCTGGAAACTCATAATCATGGTCATAACCCTCAGGGGGGTATGCATGGCAGGGTTAACAAAGCTGTCCCAAGATGTCTGCTGTTTGCCTAGCTCATGAATGATAATTAACTTGATTAAGCCATGGTGGATGACGAATGCTTGGGGGTTTTTGGCCTTTATAGTTTGAACAACAGTGTCATGTAATACAGAATTCAAGAAATAAGGCAGATTAACTGAATTTTTTTTGTTTAATAACAACTAACAATTTGAGTTGGTGGGGTTTTACCACGTCTTGGCATCCATCGCATGTGATGTATCTTTGGATGAATGCTGCCAATTCTTTCCAAGGTTGTTGTAGGGACGTATGGTTAATCCCCTTTCCTTTCTGTTCCAAATTTTCTCCTCGGTCCTAGTATGCTATGATTGCTTCTCGTAGAAGAAGGTGTTTTTCGGTCCATTTTTCTCCCTCTGCTGGTATTCCGGAGACCTTAACAATGATATCTTCTGTGACTGGTATAATCCTTCCTCTGAGTCTGGTATGTCCCTCCTGTAGGTTCTGTAGGAATTCAACTGCTATTTCTGTGTCAAACCCTTGCAATTTGTGTAGGTATGACAACCAACCAAATTGCTGAAGAATGGTGCGAGTTGTGTCTAAGATTGGGAAGGTTGTAGGTTCATTTAGGAGAGAGTTTCCTCCCATGGATGATGTGTTATTTGAACTAATTTCTCCCTCTGTCTGTGTTTGTTCCGACCCTGTTGGTTAGAATAAACAATGCATGTGAGAGAAAAAATAAATTGCAACCTTATGTCATAAATGTATGTAACTTCATATCGTAATTGCAATGATCTTTTGGTCCTATCAGTGTATCCAAAGGAAGTTGTGCAGGGAATTTGCATGCTTAATATTTATGGATATTTACACCCCCTCTCTCGAAATAAGGGTGTCCACGTACTTAATTACAAGAGAGATTGGATTAATCATGAATTCATACAAGGGAAAATGTCAGAAATTAGTAATCACAGTTTGTACGAGAGAATGTTGTCCGTGGCCTTGGAGCTCAAGAAAAGAGGAGAGATTGAAATAATCATGAATGCATGCGGTGCAAAGGTCAGAATTGGAATTTATCATAAGTGTATCTTAGGTGGAAACGACCGAAGAAGTGGAGAAAGCGATATAGAAATTATTATGATAGGATGTCCTTATTTGATGGTATGGTATGACGGAAGCATGACAGTGAAGGAAAATTCTTGGTGCCATCATTCGTAATTCAAATATGAAAGGATATTCATTCATAGTTACTTATGTGGGTAAATAGTATTATCACTTATTCGAGTAGTGTGTTTATCTCGGAAATGGATGCAAATAGGAGATAAGGCATATATAAAAGTAATTGGCAATCGTTAGAAAAATACTCTCATACCACAAGTAGAGCCACTGCTGCCAGTAGGCATTCATAGCCTCGACAGGGTTTCTATTTTAACCCGAAAAATGAGCCATAATCCTCTATGTAAAAGTAGATATTTTACCAATTTTATGGAGAGATCACCGTGTTGGTGTGGTGGCCAGATAGTCAAGGTGCTAGTACTAGAGTTGTAACAGAGTGATAAGACTGGCTCGTGATGATACCTCCTTTCCTTCAAGCAGTTAGAGCTGTCGAGAAGGTCATTACCCTGGTGTGTTGGCCATTGTGGGCATGTCACCTGCTAAACCCTTATGATCATGGTAGGCTGGCTTGTGATGAGACCCCCTATTCTCTCTTAAAAATTTTCATATAGATATAATATTTATTTTTGAAAAGTAGGCATTTTGCTTTGTTTTATGAAGATACCACTGTGCTAGTGTGGAGGTCAAATAGTCACAATGCCATTCACTAGGATTGTAACAGAGTGATCAAGCCGGCTTGTGATGAGACCTCCTGTCCTTCAAGTAGTTGGAGTTGTCGAGAAAGTCATTACCTTGGTGTGTTGGCCATTGTGGGCATGCCACCTACTAAAACCTTATGACCATGGTAGGCTACTCGTGATGAGACCCCCTATTCTCTTTAAAAAAAATTGCATCTAAACATAATATTTATTCTTTATACATGAAGGGAGGCTCATTAACTCCTTAAAAGTTAGGGATGGTGTGAGAAGTAAAAAGAATGCCAATACAATTAATACTCCTTACTCCTATATCTTTATGTCAAAGGAGAATACTACTCGAGAGTGTAGAAATATATACCGTTATAAGACTATGAATTGTGTGATGACATGTTTAAGCAGTAGATGTCTAGCCCTTCATTGCATAGATATACCATGTCAGCTTCCAGAGTAGAGATTTCCATCAAAGTTCCAAAGGATCAACATATTAGTAATATTACTGCTTTTCTCCTTTTTTGGTGCCAATTCCTGCTCAAAAATGTCTTTTACAGCTAGGATGTAGAATGAGGAGTGGTTTTTGCGAAAAGAGATCATAAAAAAAAGAGAATGATCATGCTTAAAAAAAGGAAAAAAATAAACTGTTCAATCCGATTGAACAACAAAAACGACATGCGGCTGTTCAATCTGATTGAACAACAACTGTTCATTTGGATTGAATAACAGGCGTTCAAATATTTGAACAAAAAAAACACGCAAAAGGACACGGTTTTTCAATCCGATGGAACAACAACTATTTAATTGGATTGAACAACAACCGTTCAAATATTTGAACAACAAAAACACGCAAAAGAACAAGGCTGTTCAATTCAATTGAACAACAACTGTTCAATTGGATTGAAAAACAACCGTTCAAAGATTTGAACAACAAAAATAAAAACGCAAAAGGATACGACTGTTCAATTTGATTGAATAGTAGCTGTTCAATTGGATTGAACAACAACCATTCAAAGATTTGGACAACAAAAAAAAAATGCAAAAAGACATGGCTATTCAATCCGATTGCACAACAACTGTTCAATTGGATTGAACAATAGTCGTTCAAAGATTTGAACAACAAAAATAAAAACGTAAGAAGACAAGGCTGTTCAATCTAATTGAACAGTAGCTGTTCAATTGGATTGAACGGCAGCCGTTCAAAGATTTGAACAAAAAAAATAAAAAACGCAAAAAAAAGAACAAGGCTATTCAAAGATTTGAACAACAAAAACAAAAGGGATTATGAAGGGAAATGATATAATTGTGATTATAATGAAGAATGTACAACAAAATAAGAAAACTATAAATTGCAGGGAAATTATATACAATATTTACAAAAGGAAGTAACAAGCTCTCATGTACTTAAAGTTGTGGGGTTATCACCCCTTGTTGCTAAAATTTGGATGGTGTAATCATTGCATACTTGCTGGCATAAAGAATCCCTTGGAAGTTGTTTGTGATAGAGGTGCACTCTGGGCCCGTTGACTCAGAATGTAGAACCAGACCCGTCTATGGTGGTCAAGGTGAGGGTACCATTGTTGTGTAATTATTGAATTTCTTATGGACTGAGCCACATTGTTTGTAACTGGCTTGGAAAATCTCGGAATCTGGAGTCGTAGAGAAGCGCCCAATATCCTCTCGGGAATGTCTTATTTTTGATGAGGTTCTCATGCCACTTAGCTCGTTGTTGTTGGATGATTGCAGTGCGTTGCAGAGCCAGTAGCCGTATTTCATATAATTCATTTATTTGCTAGAGTCTTCTAATCTGGGCCTCTGTCAAGTCCAGCCCTACCTCTTGGGCTGTCCTTAGAGTCTTTATTTCGAATTCGATAGGAAAAATAGGCTCTCTTCCAAATACTAGATGATACAAAGAATATCTAGTGGTGTTTCACCATGTTATACGGTAAGCCCATAAGGCCTCTGGTAGTCTAGTAGCCCAATCTCGACGATGTTTTGATACTGTTTTAGTGAGAATTGCCTCAAGGAATTTGTTGGTACTTTCAACCTACTCGTTTTCCTGCGGGTGGTAGGGAGATGTGACTCTATGGATGATATGGTGGTTCTTTAGGGTGGCCGTAATTTTATTTCCCACAAACTGTGCCCCTCCATCGGTTATCACTTCCCGTGGTAAGCCATATCGCACAAATAGTTCAAAAAGAAAATTAATCACAAATTATTCCATAGCTCTTGATAAGGTCACTGTTTCTAACCACTTTGTTACGTAATCTGTGGCAACTAGTATGTAGATATTCTGGTTTGATGGTGGGTTGAATGGTCCAACAAAGTCCAGTGCCCATCGTTCGAACAGGTCTACTACTACTTGTTGTTGTAATGGCACTTCATCAGCTTGGCCTGGGCGGCCCATTCTTTGGCAACTATCGCAGGCTTGGACATATTTCTTGGCATATTTAAAAATCGTAGGCTAATAACAACCCATTTGCAATACTTTATGCCCCGTTCTACGATCTGCAAAATGGCCACCACAAGGTTCATCATGACAGGCCCGTAGAATGTCATAAATTTCGTCTTCCCGAATGCATCTGCGTATATGCATATAAGCTCCTATATGAAAGAGGTATCCAATGATCTAGGAGAATATAGCACTGCACTGAATAATCAACTTTCGTTCCCTTGATGTTCAATGTCTGGGCAACTTTCCTACTGCCAGGTAGTTTTCTATATCTACGTACCATGGTGTTTTTACTGCTACAACGAACAAATGTTTGTCGGGAAATTGATTGTCCATTGATAGTGTGTCATTTGATCTGGGAACTCTGGATAGGAATTCTGCAACCACATTCTCCTTCCCTGGACGGTCTTTGATAGTTATATTGAATTCCTGCAAAAGCAGCAGCCAACAAGTTATTCTCCCACTTGTAATTGGCTTATTGGCTAGATATCTGATGGCAGAGTGATCAATATACATGAGTACTTGATAGCCAGTTATATAATGTCTAAATTTATTGATATCATAAATGACAACCATTAACTTCTTTATTTTTATTTATTTATTTTTATTTTTATTTTATTTTCAATCACTGTATAATTTAATTCAGCAGGAGTGAGATTCTTGCTGATATAATAAATAGCATAGGAATTTTTGTCTTCTTCTTGACCGAGAACTTCCCCTATCACTGTGTCAGATGCATCCGAAGAAATGTGAAAGGGAAGCTTCCAGTTAGGACCACGTAAGATCGGTGCTGTCGAGACTAGTTTCTTTAAATATGTAAAAGCAGTGTCACATTTATCAGACCAATGGAATTCAACATTTCCAGTTAGTGCATACAAGGGTGCTGCGATTTGTGAAAAATTATTTATAAACCTACGATAGTACCCTGCATATCCAAGAAAACTGTGTACCTCTGTCTGCGTACAAGGTGTGGCTAATAAAAGGATTACTTCTATTTTTGTCGGGTCTACCTGTATTCTAGATGCAGAGATGTAGTGTCCTAGGATTACTCCTTCGGTCATCATCATGTGGAATTTTTCATTGCTTAAACATAATCAGGTAGCAATACATCGTTCCAATACATTTTCTAGTGTTTCTAGTGCTTGATCAAAATCATCTCCATATGGGGTAAATTTGTCCATGTAAATTTCAAGTCCTTCATTTATTAAATCAGAAAAATGCTGAGTATGGATCTTTGGAAGGTTGCTGGGGCATTGCATTGTCCAAATGGTAATACCCTGTAGGAAAATGTATTCCATGGGCAGGTAAAGGTTGTTTTATCCTGGTCTTTAGGGGCTATCTAGATTTGATTGTAACCGCTGAAATCGTCAAGAAAGGAAAAGAACCGTTTCCCTGCCAGTGTATCGAGGACTTTGTGAATAAAAGGAAGGGGGAAGTGGTCATTCTGTGTTGCTTTATTCAGTTCTCTGTAATCCACACAGATTCTCCACTTCCAATTCTTCTTAGGAACGAATATTAGAGGAGAGACCCATTTGCTCTCTGAGATAGGATAAATGAAGTTTACATCCAGTAGTTTTTTCAATTCACCTTTTACAATGTCTTTCAGATGCAGGTTTAGCCTCCATTGAGGTTGTTGAATAGGCCAAGCCTCTTTGTCAGTATAGATGTGATGTGTGCATAGTTGGGGGTCTATACCCTTCATGTCTGGTTAGTCCCAAGCAAATGCTCCCTGATACTTCTGTAAAACCTTTATGAGCTTTTTCTTTTGGTCACTATCCAGACTGCCATTGATATTCAAAACTTTCCCTGGCTCAATTTCAATTGGTATGCTGTTGAGCACAACGGTTGCGGGTATGTGTTGATTATCAATGTCTGCCAAGGGGTCTTCTTGTGTTTCATCATCAAGAATTGTTTTTAACATTTGGAATTTTAAGTTTCCAGGCGCAGATGGCTGATTCATGAAGTTATTGATTACATTGTCTTCAATTTGATCTTTGAATTCAAGAGCTTCAACTATTGTGAGTGGTGAATGGATATTTTGCTCCCAGTATGTATGTGGATGCCTGTGAATATTTACTGTGGGTAGACTTGGTTTGGCAGGCGGGTAAATGATAGTGTTTTTTATGGAATCACCTCTAGCAATGGTCATGTTGCCTGTGCGACAACCTATGTAAGCATCGACTATTGCTAACCAAGGTCGACCAAGAATCAGGGGGTGTCCATCCATCCTAATTTTTGGGTTAATAACTAAAAATTCAGCTGGATACTCCCATGAGTCTACAGAAACCAGTATGTCTTGTAATATTCCTTCTGGTCTGATAACAGATCTATCAGTAAGTTCTAGCAAGGTAGATGTGGGTTCTAATGCTGTTATTCCTAACTTCTTGTAGGTCTCTGTAGTTAAGATATTAATGGCTGCCTCGAAGTCAACCAATGTGTTTGGAAAGGAGTGGCCAGATATTTTCACAGTTACTATGGGGTTACCTGGATCCTAATATTTCACAGGTGTTCCTTACCTAATGGTAAGTCTGATAATGCCCCTACCACATGAACAATGGGTACAGTTTTTGCTTTCCTCCCCTTATTTTTCCCGCACAACTCTTTAATTGTCTTGGCATAGATAGGAAGGTCTTGTATAGCCTGTAAAAGAGGAATTTTAATGCAAAGGTTCTTTAATTACCCTAAGATATCGAAATCTGTAGAGACTATCAGTCTAGGCAGTGTTAATCTTTTAGGGAATGGAGGGGGAGAAATCATAAGGTTTTCAGGTTTCCCTTGGTCAACCGTTTCCCTTCCCTGCTCTACCTCTGTTTCAGTCATAGTTGTTTGTCTAGGCTTTGTCGGAGTTCCAGATTCAAGTTGTGGTAGGGTCGTATCTTCTGCTGGTGAAATAACATGTCCTGATCTCAGCCTTATTTCATTGCATTTATTCTGTTCAATTTCAGGTTTGGGTTTTCTACAATCTAAATTAGCTGAACCGACTTGTTGCTAGGATTAGGATTAGGTTGAGCTGACAATTAAAGCCGTATGATAGGTTGAGGGTTGTGCTGGACTGTGTATGGAGCTGGTAATGTAGGTTGGTTTTGCACCCTTGTCCCCATCGGTAGGTTGGTCATTCCCAGAGGTCGTTGCCAGTTTTGAGGCCAATTTTTGGTTTGTGAAGGGGAGGCCGACCATTGGGATTGATAGGGATTGTTTTGCCAATAAGGGGGAGAACAAGGAAAACTTGGCCAATTGTTACTTGAAGAGGGTTGTGTTGGCCAAGGAGGCATAGGAAATGATTGAGATGGCCAAGTAGAGAAAGGTGATTGGTTCTGCCAAGCTGTTGCAGGGCTTTGCTGGTTAAACCGTGGAGAAGAAAAGAACTAAGGCAGGTGTTGTGGCATACCTGGTCATGCTTGCCATTGTCGACGCTGGTTCATTAGATAGAATGGTTCTGTCTCTTCTTCTGCTTCTTCAAAAACTGCTTTCAACCCCGAAAGCGAAGGGCAATGGTTAGTGGCATGGTCCTTGGTACAAATAGCACATGTTTGGACCATGTCTAATAGACATTCTCTTTGGCTATGCTTCTTCCGACAGCATGGGAAAAAGACAGCCAAGTTTTGTTCTGCTATAACCCTCTTCTGCTTGGCTTGTAGGAAATCTAGCTCTGTTGTTAGGGTGCCTAGGACATCAATTTTGAAATCTTCTAAATATTACCAAATTCTACTCTGGTCATGTTGCCACCGGATTTCTTAGGATTCCTCGTAGCTGAGTCTCACCCAATTGGCCTCCTTCGCGTACTACCCCGAGAACACTTGAAACACAGTGAGACAATATCATCATATTCTTCTTGGTAGATGTCCCCCTTTCCCATTATGTTAAGTGTTTCAACCCATTCTTCTTTCATTCCCTTAATTATCTTTGATTTTAAGATATCTTTAGATAGTGTAGTATATGGAGACCTTTGTATGTTATATTGAAATATTTCGACATATTCTTCTAATGTCTCATTGTCTTTTGAAAACATATTGAAGATTTAATCTTTTAATTCTTGAGTCCGGAAATAGTCTTGATATTTGTTAAGAAAAGTGTTCTTCATATGGTCCCAGTTATTAATGGTTCCTCCACCGAGCCCCATGAACCAACGTAATGCTGTCCCCTTCAAGGTAGAGGGAAACAATTTCAGTTTCTGAGGGTTAGTGGTGTAGTGATATCCCCTACATAAGACATCGAATTAAAATAAAAATGCATCAAGATATTCCGAGGCCAACCCATGGAATGTGGGGACGTTTTGTAATGGAATGGATTTCATAGGGGCATTTGCAGCATGATCAACAATGGGATACTCCAATGTTGATGTCTGCCTCTGGTTCTAGTTCTGATTGTTTTCCATTTGATCAAAGATATTCCAATAATATTCGGGGATTTCTTGTTCTGGAGGAATAATCTCAGTGGAATTAGGGAGTGGATGAGTAAGAAGCTTTATTGCACTTCCCCGATATGGGATGCCATGTGTCTCTGTTTCAACCACTCTCTCAGGGGATCCAGGCTTTAGAGATTTTACCTATACTACATTGCTGTTTTCTCCTTCCCCTTACTGTAAATTGCAAGAACCTCCCTCTCTTGAAGGGTTAGCACTTACGTGATCAACGGTCTGAAGGCTTTGTTCAGACCCTTCTGTTTCACTGTGAATCTTGGCGTGGGCTGCAGATCGTGAGGCTGCTACCTGAGGGAGTGTAGTAGGACTTTGAGTAGGAATGATTCTGGGTCCTACAGATGCCTGGGTTTCAACCTTCTTAATGATTTCGTCTGTATATGTTGTTCTTCCAAGGATCACCAGTCCTTTGGGTTTCGTGGATTTAAGAGGGTGATTTTGATTTTTTTCTATCTTTTTCTTCCTAGTCATAAAACAAGAGCACATATCCTACTAGCCTCTGCACAATTGCTGAGAAGCGAGCCGGAGAGCAAGCGTTTTGCTTGTCGGTATGCAGGTTCTTACCTCTCGTTTTCAATACCAAATTCTTCGCAGCAAAAGAAAAAAAGAAATAAAGGACATCACTCTTAAACACTCTCCCTGGCAATGATGCCAAAAATGTTGGGTCATAAAGGTGACTTGCGACAGACAACTTTAATGCTTCTCATTTAATTATCAACCCAGGGTAAGTCTTGTTATTTCAATAGTGTAAGCACAATATATGCAAGTGATATCAAAAGAAAACCACTCTAAATTATCATAAGGAAGACTATCTAATTCTTGAAGTTCAATCAAACCAAAATGGGAGGGATTTATATAATAATTTTGACTATTATGTTCTAAGTAAATGCAGAAATGACTATCCCAGCTGAAAAGAGAAAACTTCGATTGAACAACATACTGTGACGAATTGAACTACAATCCTAATAAACAACAACTTTAATAAATTGAACAACAAGTGTTTATCTAAGTTTTGCAATGGAATTCTCTTTTAAATTAATAGATGACACCTCCCTAAATCAAATAGCAACTAGACGCCTTGCAATAATAATGAAAAGATCCAACTTTAACTATATACAAAATTGAACTGCAGTCATGCTAAAACTAATTAAACGAGTATAACATCATTGGGAAATGATGAAAGCATCTAAACAATTGTGAAAACATTGATTGTAAGCAAGAAAGCATGAATGATGAACTATTCTAATGAAAGAGAAAGCCGTAGCATTTTATGTTCATAATTAACCAATTAAATGATATCTCACGAAATGCATTACATGACTGGAAACGAAAGTTCTGTAATTAAACGTATAGCACAGAAGTAGTAAAGAAACTCCCAGGGCTGGGCCCAAAGCCACCAGAAGTCTACCGCTAAGGAAAAATCAGAGATTGAATATTCAAAAACGCCAAAATATTTATTAAGTTGGAGATTGATACATTAATACAACTTGAAAATTCTGTCATGATACGTCTATTACAGAAGAAAACCTCTATTCAAATCTATCTATCTTGTTCGCCTTTGGCCTTTAAAAAGAAATTTCAATAGTGGTAATGGGTCTTTTCCATACAGGATCCTGTTGCTCGTGGTTGTTGTTTGAGTCCTCCAAGTGAGGATGTGCCTTTCCATCTTCCGTCGGCCCATGGGAGCCATCATGATCCCGTTTGCTTCTCTTGTCAACTGTCTTTCGGTTATCATTAGTTCAACTGCTTTGTTTCCCTGTTAATAAAGATACAACAAGTCAATTTTCCATTATTAAACATACCTTTTATCATCGGTTCATTTTGTCCTGACTTTACATTAATTCCCTTTCCTTTATTGCTAAGATGAGGGGAAAATTCATAGAAGCACATAATAATTCGTGGTAAAGATAGGGTGAAACGTACCTTATTCTTGGCCCAACACTAATACACATCCATCAATTAGGATACAAGAAGAAACTCCTTATTATAATAAACAATAAATCATTATAAAAAATAAAATCGATTTACATAATGAGTGTTAAATGTCCAATGGTAGTCTACATCCCTGAAATTCCGACACTTGTGTAATAATTATATGTTTAAATTCAACACAATGTGTATTGTCTTTTTGACAACCTTGCATTTCTCGCACATTTACTGCGTTCTTCATATGAGCACCTTTGATATGATCTTTATTTCAAGGAATGGATGCTTTGGCTTAGCCTTTATCACATTGCTTAATTACAATCCTATTCACCTTGCTTGCATTATCATAATCGTCTATCATCCCCTTTAACATTGATTCTTTGTCACCACCATTTCACAATGGAGTTGTCTTTAGTGTGACTTTTTGGAGTTTTAGGTGCCGGAATCCGGTAAAACAATTGGAGGTAAAATCTTGATTTGTGTTAATTTAAACTGGTTTTTTGACTGTATATATGGATTCAACACCCTAAAAAATCCCTAGGACACTTCGATTGTGCAAGGTTACCCATCAAACTTCTGTTTTCAATGAATTCCTGCCAGATTTTAGAGAAATTAGACCTGAAAAAACCAGCGTAAAAGCCTCCAAAAAGCCGCAATAAAAACTACTCTTTTCACAACCCAAAGTTAGTATCACCATTCCATCTCTGGTGCATTGTGCACTTGTAGTGCCATTTGCCACATATTGTGCACACACTTGAATGGTGTTACTTTGTAGGTCCTTATTATCCGTCCAATGCTTGGATGTGTTATTATTCCAATGCAAGGTTGTATCATTCAAACTCTATTTTTGTAAGATCTCCCTCAAAATATATGTGTGGATCAATAGTAATATTCCTTATTAGCAAGGCTGGTACATAATCCCAACGTAACATGAATTATAATCCTGTAATCATATTAGTCGCGACTTAGCTATGCAAGGGTGAGATAGAGCTATAATTTGTGATGGGATCTTGCCGACTACAGATATTTTAGTAACAGGGGAATTCAGAGCGGATGCTTTCTATTGCGCCAGCTGCAACAATTATAGTGCATTCATGCCTTTGGTTGCGCTATCACATCTTGGTAACATAGCTTCTTGGCTTCTATTCTTGCAATATGCGACTGCGGGGATACCTGTAATTATTTGTGCGCATGACTTTCCACTTGGCTCAATGATGGATTCCCATCGCATGCTTTTATGCTATAATTATACATGGATCCCTTACCATTCATAATCCTTTACGAACTTGAAATTATCATAATGTACCTTGATACCATTCAAAAGCTTAATTGTGCTCTTATGTTCCCTACCATTTCTTTCCAGGTGTAGTATGGATATCATTAATTTCTCTGCGCTCTAGAAAACTTATCCTCGAAAACCCACTACTCTCTGTAATGTATTTTTAATTCAGTGTTGGAGTGGAATGTCACACTCTTAATATATCCTTCATCATTATAAATGTGCCCAACCATTTTATCACTCTGTTGGATGTATAATCTTGCAACGGTGTCCTATGGCATGTATTCCCAGTGTGGAAATAGCCAGTGAATATCTAACGGATCAATTTGTGCGCCTCTAGTGGTGCCAACAACGCGGGTGGCGGGTCGTGGACTCACTCGGGCGCGCGAAGAATGCGCGGGGAGTGAGCTGAGTGTGGGGACCGAAGGAATACGCGGGGAAAGGAGGATGTTATTGCAACATTAATATATCAACAATTTTATGACAGGTCTTTAATAAAGGGTTGGTTGCATAGCCCTGTTTAAATTGACAGAGTCGTTGTGAAAAATTTAACATAGCCATGTAATGCATACTGTTTCAATGTTTTGTATTCTCCCTTCATTGATGCGTTTTAACCTTATATATGGCGTGTGATGGTTTCACAAGCCCATTGCATCGTTATGACTTCGTATGGTAAGCGTAGAAAGAAAGAAAGAAAGAATTTTTAATGTCTACGAGGCTAAAAATAGCCTATGGGACAGATTGCTTCTCTATCTGACTCTTGTATTCAGCCCTTTTTCTGTGAAGTTTTACAATGAGCACTCCTAGCTTATCGACATACTCTTCGCTGAATAGATTATCCCAAGAATTAGCTGCCAAAATGCCTGCATAGTTTTCTCTGGTGTCCTTGAAGGCCTCACATTCTAGAATGAAATGTTTTTCTTCGTGTTTCCACTTTCCCAGAGGAGCAAAAAATAACACACTTTTCTTCCCATTTCTTTTGGCCTTTTCCGCCGCCCTCGTTTGACAACGAAGTTGATAGAGAATTAATGTCCTTAATTGAGCAACAAGAATTTTAGATCTCCAAGAAATATTAGCCCCTATGCACGCCTTTTGTTGATGGTTATGCGTGGGGTTAAACTCTTTCATGTAGTACTTTTTCTTTCTCTCTAGCTCTTTCTTCCAAGTATGGTTGTGGAATTTATCCATAACAAAAGTTTTTATCTCTTTACTGTTTGTATGACACATGTTCAAGCAAATACCCCATTTACTAAACCATTTGTTATTTTGCCACATCCAAGTCTTCTGTCTTTTGCACAATCTGTCACTAAACACCACCTTAGGCCATCTACCCTCTTCCATTTGCTCAATTTTTTTTAGATACCTTATGACTCGCACCATAGCAATTGCTTCAATAGGAGCAGCCCCTGTTTCACTTAACAGTATAGCATAAGGAACTGCACTTTTAATTTTGAATTTGTTTGTAATCAAACGTTTCTGAATTTTCTCAATTTGTTTCCACTGCATCTTGGTTGTGCTGCTGGCCCATAGTTCACAACCGTAAAGAATCACCGTAATCACTAGAAGCCCAAAAAGAGTTAGGGTGGTTTTCCAGTCCCACAGCTCTGCCTCTCTACACCTGTTTTGAAGAGCATAAAATGCTTTCCAACCCCCTAAAGTTCTTTTTTTTCTACAACCATCCCAACTTAAATTTCTGTTGAAGTCAATTCCGAGGTATTTGTAATCTGCAACTTCTTCCAAAATGCTGCCTCCAAAATAGAACTTATGTTGGTTATGCTTTCTTTTGTTAGAGAAAACCACTACTTTCGTTTTGCTAATATTGACTTGCATCCCAACCCTTTTACAACTACTTTTTTTTCCTTCAACTTTAGTGTATAATAATGCGTTCTTCATGATTCTAACAACATGATTCCAACACGATATATACATTCTTTTCTCATGGACGACATTGTATTACATTTGTAATGCAATTTAATATGTCACCTTCCACGCGCTTGTATCATTGGTTGCCAACACATGTGAATGGTTTCATTGTATCACCTTCCTATAATAGCCTTAAACATTTCTTTTCCAACACATGCGTTTAGCATAATCTCATTTTTATACCTAGATTTTACATGGCACGCAGGAAAATTGGTAGGGTTTTATTGTTGCCATGGACACAATATTTAACGTTGCACTTGCATTGGTTTCGAACATTGTGAACTTTAGACTTGAACACCTTTGTATCTCATCATGGCACTCTTGATGTTTTTATTCACAATATTTTGTTGGTATAATGTTGATCATATGGATTTGTAGTAGTCTCGTTGCGACACTTGGACATCTCATGCCTTGAAAAATGCATTGGGCGCAAATGGTATTGCTTATATTTCTTATTCATGGCACGATTTCAAACTCCTGTAACTTTTCATTTCGATGCTTAGTGTGTATAAGTTTCCAATGCATGTTATCATAATCCTTTGCACACATTCCTTTAAACTCCTGTAACATTGTCATAACGAGCACTCACAACAATAATGTTATCATAATCCTTTGATAGGGTCCTTCATCATAGTCTTGTTTTGTTTCCCAACACACTTGTTATTGGATTCAATACTTCTATGCATTTTTCCTCTCCAATGTATTCATTGGGCTTTATACAAACGTTGTACCCTCTACATGTCAATTGTACGACTTTCAGATGTGCACTAAATCCTCGACATCCTCGACATGTATTAATATGTCCTTTGCACACATTAATAAACCTTGCATCACATTCGTATATCACATTGTATTGCAAGGGCCTTGATTTCAACGCATACGTTGATAATACCAACACTAGCATTATACATCTTCCCAACACATTGTATGGTGCAACACATTGCTCACTATTGTCTTTTGCAAACTTTATAAGGGTTGGTGCTTTGAACACAACTTTAAAGGAATAAAAATTGATTGGCGCATTGATCATACACCTTTAAATGCAACACCAACCCTTATAATACCAACACTAGCATTATACATCTTCCCAACACATTGTATGGTGCAACACATTGCTCACTATTGTCTTTTGCAAACTTTATAAGGGTGGGTGCTTTGAACACAACTTTAAAGGAATAAAAATTGATTGGCGCATCGATCATACACCTTTAAATGCATCCATATATGTGTGACCCTTCGTATTTATTTCATACCCCTTGCAACCCTCCAAAATCATGTTAGATGATGTAGCTTGAAGGGTTCCATGCATACACTATAACACCTATTACTCAAATTATGCTACGTATGATAATATTTTATAATCTAAATTCTAAAGCTTTATATGCACAATAATGATTAAGAATGCACACATAATCTCCAAGATATATCCTAATAGAATATCCAAAATATAAATGTTCCTAATGCCATTTTGAAATAGTGAAATGCCATGCACTTATTGGAATTTTGAAGGCATAATATTTCGTTTACGAACAAGACCCTTTCTTCAAAAAAATTGACGCTCAAGCACGTGAATGAACCTCATGATTGAAAGTGACATTAGTATTTTTGTGATTCCTCATTGGATGATGCAATGCTGTAACACAAGTGCCATAGAATGCTTGTGAAAATGCATCCTAGAGTACGAGGATTAAGTTAAAACATGGTTGGGAATTCCATCATGATAATCTAGGGTTTCAAAGGCACATGAGAAAGATGACAGTTTCCTAAACCCTAATGCATTTGAAAGGATGAGGACCAAGGTGGAGTGTGGTTATCAACACAAAATAACTACCCGTCATTGCAACACATATTATGAAGACATATCACTTAAGGGTACATGAGGCTTAAAATGCATAATTAGAGGAACAACTCCCCTAAAACCTAATGCATCATTAACATCAAGATCTAAGGTAAGTCAAAGGGAGTAACTATAATATGCAACATGTAAGCATAAGTGATTCAGGAAGGATCTTGTTAAGTCTAGTCGAAGTTTGCTATATGTTTGAAGACCAAGATGGCCCTAGGTATAAAAAATGTTCTTGACATGTTTATAAGTTTATCGTCTCAGATACTCTCGAAAATAGCGCAAAGTTGAAGAGCTCGTCACGCTGAATCTGACAATATCTTCAGTTTCGGAAAAGGCCTCCGGATGAAGGAGAAAACACCCATTGAAGTTTTTCCTCCAAACAAGGTAAAAGTCAAAAGGTGAAATTTTGATGTTTTATTATTGGTTGGTTTATTTTGACCAATATGGGAGTGCCACGTGGGCCAATTATTGGCTTCCACATGGCCTCCTCTTGTCATATTAAAAGTTTGCTATGAGTTGCAAGGTATCCAGGAGATTTTAACTCACAACCTCCATTTCAACATCAAAAATGAAATACCATTAGACCAAGGGTTGATTAGGTAAATGGTGCATATAAATTTATTGTAAAGTTTACAAGGTGAGTGCATATATGGTTTAAACACCATATTTTATGGTGCATATATCAAAGGAACGGATTTTTAATTAAAACCAATGTATATGGTATATGACATATGTTATGTCCAACGGTCAGATTTATTACTTTGGTTAGAAAAAAATTATATATCATATAAACTTTGCAATCTTGTGAAGCAGAGTTATGGTAAGTCCAAACACCGCCGAGAATTGAAGTTAAGATATGCTGTTGGGGTTTCTTGTTCACATGATACGGGTCACGGTATATACGACCACCAAACCGCCGGAGATATGACTACGTTAGCATGGGTTTGAGCATTGAGTCACTGCCACTGAACCACCAGAGTGTCCACGTCACATGCCATGAGACTGTGTAGAGGAGATGGCAACGGATATGGTTATGCAGCGCAAAGGTGGATGTATTTCCACCAGTCCACTGGTCCAGGGGTCTACAAATGGTGCACAATCAACAAATATTACGGGAGGTTAATTCCATGGGGGTTTATTGTTACATGGGTTGTGCTACAATGATTCACCACCGAATTTATGGTTAATACATATACTATGTTTGTATAGAATCTAAACCATATTTTTTATATGGCGCACAACATATGGTAATGTAATACATTTCAAATATATGAGTTGGTAGTACATTGTGGTTTCCAAACCAAAACTATATTGTTAAAACAAATGTGTTAGATGTATTATGAAAATTTCACCGAATACAACAAACTCTAAAGATATAGTATAATTCATGCTATTTTTTTTTTAAATTCGAATAGCCAAATTTTAATGTTGTTATAACAACCAAGTTCGAAGACCTTATAAAAAGGTGGCCAAAGCAACTCGAAGGAAAAACAAGCCATTTGAAGCAGTCAAAGCCATGCCAAGGCCATTCAAAGCCTTTTGAAGCCATTCAAAATCAGAGGAAAGTGAAGACCAGAGTGGTATTGAAGATTAACTTTGTGAGCTAGAAGGAGTTAAGTAATTGCACCATTGGAACAAGAAGGGAGTTGTGAGGAGCACAACCCAAAGTTGATGGTGTGAGCCATTTCTTGAGTCAAGATAGCTTTTGGCATTCCAGAATCATACAAAAGCCGAATTGGGCACTTGAAGAGTTGAAACAGGGGTTTTGGCATGCTCCGGATTCATCGACAGAAACTGTTCATCAGTTGCAGCAACGAATTCTCCAGAAGACAATACATGAACTGTGTCTCTCCTAGTCAAGTTGAGATAGGTAATTGATTAATGTATTGTGATGCTTGTATGCTCAATTTCAGTTGAGGTTTAGAGTCATTGCTAAGAAATCTACGCTTTTCTGTAGATAACACGTTGATTGTAGGATTTCAAGTTATATTGCGAGAGTTCTCTTAAGGAGAGCATTTTCATATTGGGGAAATAGCCGTAACTGTAAAAAATAATTTAATGTACCTCTTCTTTTCTACTGAAATAAGAGCGGCCTAGCCTTTTGAGTAGGGCCCAGAGATGTAGCCTAGGAGAGGTGAACTTCGTCATCAATCTCAGTGTCATTATGTTAGAAAATTATATATTACAGAGCAATGGAACACATAAAATATGTGTAAACACAAACATAGAAAACATATAAAACAAGAGAGACATAGATATACATGGTTCACCCAATTTGGGCTACGCCCACCCCGAACAACCAGTCCTTCCTTTACATTATCCAGCAAGATGAAGAGACACAAGCTACAACAGATCCGCTGTAATATCCTCTACTCTCTCTCACAGGCCCCCTTTCTATTTCTTGCTAACAATACACATACCATACATAACCGCAATACAATACCCTCATACAAAATGAGGGGTTGCCTTGTAGGGAAAAAAACCCTAAATTAAACATAACTTCTACCGTGAGATCATTCACCTAATGAACGGCCCAAATTGATTAAGAAATTACAATATTTTATAAGGAAATTTTACATTTGTTTTTAGCTTCGACGACACTACCCCCGAAACCCCCTGTCCGGTGGGGGCTCCAAATGGTCATCACCACCCCCCTTGGACCCCCCTAGCAGTGATTAAATGATGGGCAGTGTTGCCGTCCCGTTAAGAACATGGGTCCAACGCGACAATACATATAGATAAGTAAGGTAATCAGGTTCCACACCCAACACATTCTTCTTGATGTTGCATGGTTATATGTGTTGTGTCCTTTATGGTTAACTTACACAGATGAATTAAGTCGTTGTCTTAAAGACCCATTTAAATCTTTCCATTATGAAAAGGACAATATTTTTCCGCAATTTTTAGATCAATAAGAATCAATAGGGGTTGATGGAAATTGGGTCATTGGAAAACCTGACTAGTTCACAGAAATAAACCTATCCCTTGGGACCTGAACAAGTAGAGGGGGGACCCAAAATTTGATACTACTGAAAATTTTTGGGTGTTGTTGTAGAGGCTACAACAAATTGTGAATCATTGGTACAATCCAACATCTTTTCCTAAGTCCCTTCCATGAATTGAGTCTTAAAATGGATGCAAGGAAGTATTGAACTAGATAATGTGGGTACCACTTAAGTTTTTTGACAAGTTATAGATACGTCATTCATCTGTCTCCACAACTAGGTATTATTAGTCTTTAAACACCACATGAAGAGATCACACATGTCAGTCTTCAACAATGACATAGAGAACACAACATAGGGATTATTATATTCATAATTTTAAAGTGAGTTTCTGGTGTTGCTTCGTTTCCAGCAGGCCTGTTCAGTACCTCGATGAAGTTTCTTACATCACCTATCTGCACAGGAAGCCTTTCTCTTATTTTACCCTCTATTTATTAATTTTCTTTTAAATGCACTTTGGCATAATTTTTTTGAGGATTTTACTACGCCAGGGTGGAAGATGGATCCCGAATTATTTTACGAGCAAGAGAGGTTGTTCCTTGTTTTACAAAAACTGAAATATATTTTGAGTTAGGCATGTCCTCATGCCATATTTCTATGTCACGTATCCAACTACAAAAGTGGACAATGAAAACATAATATAAAATATCAGAAACAGACTAGAATTTTTTTTTAGGTTAAAGATATATGTCTTCTAAACTGATTCGAGTTCCCTACTAGTACTAAATTATATTTTCCTTGCTGATAAAGTGGACTCATGTATAAATATAAGGGACAAGGTTTTAACACCAATATATACAAGAGGTTGCCTCTTGGAGTGACCACAACAACCACACCACCATTGAAAGGGATCTCAACATTATGGGCATGACAATAGGGTGAATGATGGAAGATCTTAAAGGCATCATTATATACAAGCTTGCAAAGAAAATGCAAAGAATTAGACGAAGATGAGAAGAAAAATGCGTAAAGCAAGAAAATGAATGCTAGATGAAATGAAAGATGTCATCTATGACAATGATGTAATCAAATGTGGGGAAAATTTTGAAAACAACATGCCAAATGCAACTAGGAGATGTGCTATGCTTATGCAGACAATGCATAAAAGCACAACTATTCTAATAAGTAAATAAACTACTACTAAACCCTAAAACATAAACTAATTCAAAGAAGAAATTAGGCTCATGTGAAATATGATTTCTAGTGAAGACAGGTGAGCTTCTCCTGATCTGTAAGGACAAATATATTAATGATCAATATCCAAATAAGAGAATGTGCAAATTTAGGAATATTTACCTGCATAGCTTGCACATGAGATTGAAGGTTGTTCCTATTAGCAGGTGAGTGTGCCACAAAAACTTTCTCTAACCAATCTGCAATTTTACTTCGATGGAAAAGACGGTGAACATAAAAGCCTTGAGAGCGTGTTGCAAATGCACATTCATCCCTGTTTTTATTCGTAGAAAAAACTAGGTAAGATTGGAACTTATTATTAACAATGGATCTCACCAAATAAGACTCCTCTAGCCAATCAACGATTCAATTATAATATTCAAAATAATCGGCTTGAAAAATTCAAAATTCTTGGGAAGATAACCTTTCAATTAGTACAATGAAATTATGGAGAGAATATTTTGAGAAAAACATAACCTGATCTTGTTCATAAACCTTCTCAAGGTCGTGATGACCTAACATAACCAACAATAAAAGTTGAAGTGCCTCAACTTCTTGACAGGTATCTGAATGACGAGACAATGAATCACAAAAAAATATTTGTTTGATGAGATCAACAAATGTATGCAAACAAATATCATCATATATACCAATGGGAAAATAATTAACTGAATGACAACTGTTAAAGCAAACACATCGATTAGATTGGTGAGTTACAAATAATATCCTTGACTTTTCAAAGATAGACATGAATCAACAAGAGAAATTTCACAGATAATTTGGATGGTAAAATATTCCTCTCCACATGTTGAATATCAACATGTAGTAGTAAGATGAGATAGGAATCCGTTGGTTTCTTCCCCAAAATATAATATATTATCACCTCAAAACTAGTTACAAATTAGGGAAGCTATATGAAAATCTAGGGAATTCAAAATGATTGCTAATATATTAGGTCCAGAAAACCATTCAGAATCCAAGTAATAAGGAGAACATGTATACATAAAGTTAAAAGATTCTCCATGCATCAAACCAGACTTACTATTCCGATCGACTTGAGGAGTTGTTCTGTCAACATGTAAGTTTTGATTTGCAAAATGATTTTCATATCCAGTAACACTTAAGAGAACAACTTGTGCCAAAATAAGACTAATTAGCTTCACAACATGCACAAGAAAGATGAGGATCCAAATATTCATGGATAAGTTTAATAGGACATAATGTTTTATCTCATGAGCATCTCTTTCTTGATGGTCAGCATGAAAAGCCTTAAAACTATATGCATCCCTAAAAGTTATGCATTTAAACGTTGGATTTAATACAATATTTTTTCATGAAGAAGAATTAACCGAACAAGAATCTTCTATCCGGTTAGATGTATAAATTATGATGTATATTTGCAACTGCTCATGAAATCTTAATCAAAATCACAAGACACAAACCTACTCAACTTAATAAAAACCCCTTTGCTTGCTTACAATAATATGATGAATAAAGATGTATTACAATTTCTTTGCTCAACTGAGCAGAACCTGCAAGTGAATAACCTATCTCTCTACTCACAGAGAAGCTCTGACCTAGAATTAGTCAATTTTTTCCTCTGCTTGAGCCCCTATTTCATTGTGCAATTCATTGATAGATTAGGGCCCTATTATTTAGGAAAATCCTCCAAAGTGATTGCGCAATTCCAAAGGTTTATCATATGACTGCATGCAACACCTGTACACTCAAGACTAGTCTATAATTGATGTTACATTGCCTTGGAATCTCCACGTCAACTAGGGAACTTGAATTCTCTATATGTACTAGCTATTTTGGGTTGATTGATCAATTAAATGGATTATAATTGAGTTTTACTGAAGTCCCACTCCACAACCGACCTTCCACTAGTTCCTCCAACGATTATAACTAGTTGAACTAAAAACAACTTGAAAAAAGTAACCTTGATTGCTAAGAATTAGAAATCACACATACTTAACTGAAATCTAACTCCTCTAACTCGAATTTATTGAGCAAAATGAGTGAAAAGAGTCATGTCACACAAGTTAACTGCATCCAAGTTGTCTACTAATGTGGAAATTCAAATTTTCCCAATTTGACCAAGGTAAAATCAAATTGAGAATTTCTTGCTGCATTTTTTCAACACTCCCCCTTGGCAAGAAAGGGATTATCAACCACCCCTATCCTGCACCTATGGAACTCGAACTTCCGTCTTAACAAGGACTTTTTCAAAATATCAAAATCTTGTTCCTCTTTTGGAATTTATTATAGGAACATTATCTGCCTCTGTACACAATCTCGTAAATGGTGATACCAGATATCTATATGCTTGGATTGATCGTGAAATACAAGATTCTCAGAGAGCTTGATGCAAATTTGATGATCACAGTAGATCACAGTTGGATCCATCATTTGACCAAATAATTCCAAAAGAGTCTCTCATCTAGATCGCCTCACATGTTGCTTGAATTGCAACCATATGTTATGCTTCTACTGAGATGAGCACCATAGATATTTGCTTCCTGTTGTACTAGGAAACCGTTGCAGACCCAACACTGAAAATTCCATCTGATGTACCCTTTTTTTTGGATGGAATCATCATCCAATCTACATCCGTGAATCCACACAACTTCACTCCCTTTGTCCATTTGAACCATAGTCCAAACTGAGTAGTGCCTCTAAGGTAACGTAAAGCATGCTTAGTTGCCTTCCAAAATAATTTGGCTGGCCTAACCATAGCTTGGCTCAATTGGTTGAATACATAGCACATATCTATTTATGTGTTCACAAGATACAACAATGAACCCATTAGCTGTCGATAAATGGTAGCATCCACTTCTTCACCTTAAGCCTCCTCCTTTTTCCAGTTGGCCGCTAGAGGTGTCTCCATGGGTTTGAAACTCTCCATGCAAAATCTCTGTAGTATCTCATTTGCATACTTTCCTTGAGACAAAAATAATTTTGAATAGCCTTTCCATACTTCCAACTCGAGGAAGTACTGCATGAGACCCATGTCCTTCATTTCAAACTCCCTTTCAAGGTCCTCCTTGCAAGATCCGATCAACTAATCATTACTAGTTAAAATTAAATCATCAACATATAAGACAATAATAAGCAATTTTCCTTCTACTAAGATATGATAGAGGTTTGCATCTGCTTCAATTTTTGTGAAGCCCAAACTAGTGAGTTAGTTGTTGATTATAGTGTACCAAGCACGGGGTGCTTGTTTGTGACCGTAAAATGCTCGCTTGAGTCTGCACACATGAGAATCTCGATCAAATATCTCAAAAACATTTGGTTTCTCTATGTGAACCTCCTCCTCAATAAATCAATTGAGAAATGTTGTTTTTACATCCATCTAGTGGATTTTCCACCCCATTTGCGCAATAAGTGCAAGAATTGATCTAATGGATGAATAACTTACTATAAGAGAAAAGGTCTCCTCATAGTAAATTTCATCAACTTGAGAGTATCCCCTGGCCAAAAATATTGCCTTATACTTCACTGTGCTTCCATATGAGTATGCTTAACCTTGAAGATCCATCTTGAACCCACAAATAATTTATATGCCAGTCTTGGGACCACTTCCAAAACACTGTTCTTTACAATGGATTTGTATTCCTCCACCATTGCATAAACCCATACAAGTTGCTCTATTTCTTCCTCAAAAGAGGATGTCTCAATGTCAACAAGCTCATTCATTAGAACCATGTAACCAGTTTACCAATTAGGTGACCTTATTTGCCTACAAAAAATTGAAGGAGCTCCCACATTCTCTCTCGCTTCCTGCACAAGTCTATCAAATTGCATGGTACTTTTTCTGCCTTCTTTGGATGGTTCTACTTGAGTGAATGTCTCCATTCTCTGCTCCTCAATTTGAGGCTGCTCCAAAAATTCCAGAGGAACCTCCTTTGGAGCTAAAATCCCATCTTCTAGTGGGATATGAGCTCCTTCTCAAGAGAGCATCACATTGCTTTCTCCTCATCAAACTTTACATCCCTTCACACAACTATCATTTTGAGGGAAGGCAAGTACACACGATAGTTGTGAGTAGTTTTTGTGTAACCCAAAAATACCCCCAAATTTGTTTTTGGCTCAAGCTTCTTCCTTGATTATTTGGAGACATGGCAGTAAACGAAGGCTCTAAAAATCCTGAAGTGCGACACATCCAAATTTCTCCCTGATAAGGCCTCTTCTAATGTAATCATACCAAGAATCCGATGAGGACTCCTGTTCTGCAAGTAGAATATTGCGTTACATGCCTCTGCCCACAAATGAAGTGGTAGGCCTTAGTCATGCAACATATCCCTCGTAGCTCCCACAATGCTACAATTCTTTCTCTCAACCACCCCATTCTTCTTGGGTTGTGGGGTGTTGTCAGCTGTCTTCGAATGCCTTCTTTAACATAATTTTTTTTGAATTCATTCGAAACGTACTCACCTCTATTATCTATTCTTAGAGTCTTCACCTTATTACCAATTTATTTCTCAACAAATACCTTGAATTCTAGGAACTTGGAGAATGTCTCATCTTTCTTCTACGTGAAGAAGATCCAACACTTCCTTGAGAAATCATCAATAAAAATGAAAAAAATATTTGTGTTTGGCAGTGGAGGTTGTCGAGAAAGGTCCACAAACATTAGAGTGGATCCTTTCCAAGACTTCATCTGCTTTGCTGTCCCGATCATGGAATGTGAATTTTGTATACTTACCCAAAGTACATCCTTTGCAAATATCTTGTTGCTCAAGTGCTCCTCTAGGGAGGATAATGGTTATTTGATACATAATATTCAAGGCATCATGATGCAAATGGCCAAGTATTCTTTTGCAAAGTTCACTAACATTGCAGATATGCACTTTCTTTGCCTTACTGCTTAATGCAACACAATATTCCACATCTAGCTTTGACAGGTTCTTCACACGAACCCTGATCTGCTTCACCTATCCCATGGTTATGTGTCTCAGGAATGATTTTCCTTTGCTGAAGACCACATCATAACCACGGTCTTCCAAAACTGCAACATAGATGAGATTTTTCTTTATGCCTGGAATGAACATGACATCCTTGTGTTTGAGAGGGGATCACGACTCCCTATGAAAGTTGACTATACCAATCTCGATAATGTTGTACCTTTCGTTATCCCCAAAGATCAATGTGCATTTGGAGATATTTCTCCTTTAGGCCACTGAAAAGTCTCTACACCCCGTCATGTGGAATGATGCACCTAAGTCCCAGTACCACATGCTCCCCATCACTGTGCTTTCCATGCATGTAATAAGGGTAAAATCAAGCTTGAACTGTGAAGCCAAGGCTTCACCTGCTGCTCCTCTTGATTTCTTCTTTCTCTAATTTTTGTGTGGACACTTCATGGCATAGTACCCAAATTCATGGAAATTGAAGCATTTTATTTTGGACAAATATTTCTTCTTTCCCCCTTGGCTGGATTCTGGTTTGGTTTGAGATTTCTTCCCTTTTCCCTTCTTTCCCTTCCAACCAATGTAATTTTTTCTTCATCCTTGCCCTTGGATGAAGTCCCATCTCTAATATTCCAGCTTATTTTCTCCTATACCAAATAAAACTATAAGCGTTCCTAGTTCGATAGTTACTCCCTGCCATTCACCGAGTCTGGGTAGTTATGCCAGCTCTTAGGAAGGCCTAGAAGGGATAAGATTACCAAGTCATATTCTACAACATTAACACCAACCCCCCCAATTTCATCACAAAATTTTGTGAACTTGCTCAGATAATGCATAATAGTGGCATTCTTCTACATCTTGATATTTCGAAGTTTATCCTTGAGTGCCAACTTCCTGTGGTCACTACTGTTTTCGAACAATTATGGCAGTGATTTCCACATTGCGAAAGGAGTTCCTTTCCCATATGATATCAAACTCCCTCCAACATTATTCTCCTCACCTTGGCTACATATTTATTCCACTGAGAAAGGTTATGTGCATCATATGCTTGTGGTTTTGTAACATCTGTCTTGATGTGTTCTAGCAATCCATTGTCATCCAATATTGCCTCCATGCGATCCATCCATGAGATGAAATTAGAGCTTCCTTCCAAGGCATACTCTAGTTTGATCCTGTTGAAGGTCATCTTCCCAAATCTATAGAGATCCTGCTACACTGAACTGCAAAATAGGTCCTCTTGAGAAACAACTTTGAGATTCCTATTCTAATGTGAATCTTTCTCTGATACCATGTAGAAATTATGATGTATATTTGCAACTGATCATGAAATTTTAATCAAAATCACAAGACACAAACCTACTCTACTGCTCTATGGAATTTAATTCACAATTTAGAACATCAATCATAAACATGAAATGAGAAATAACACACATGCACATAGTATTTTTCCAGGGGAAAAAAATCTTCTAAAAACCCCTTTTCTTGCTTGCATTAATCTAATGAATAGACATGTATTACAATTTCTTTGCTCAAATGAGCACAACCTGCAAGTGAATAACTGATCTCTTTGCTCACCCAAAATCTCTGACCAAGAAATAGTCAATTTATGCCTCTTCTTAAGCCCCTATTTCCTTTCTTAATTACTTGAGAAATTAGGCCCTTATTATTTATGAAATTCCTCCAAAATGATTACGCAATTCCCAAGGTTGATCATATGACTGCATGTAACACATGTCCACTCAAGACGAGTCTACAACTGATGTTACACTGCCTTGGAATCTCCACCAAAACTAGGGAACTAAAATTATCTGCATGCAATAGCTATTTTGGGTTGATTGATCTGTTAACTAGATGATCACTTAGTTTGACTGAAGTCCCACTACACAACTGACCTCCCACTAGTTCCTCCAACAATTAGAACTAGTTTAATTGAAAATAACTTGAAATAAATGACCTTGATTGTTACAAATTAGCACTCACACATGCTTAAATGAACTCTATCTCCTCTAACTCAAATTTACTGAGCTAATTGAATGACAAGAGTCATGTCACACACCTTAACTGCATCCAAGTTTTTTGATGATGTGGAAATTCATTTTTCCCAATTTGACCAAGGCAAAATTAAATTAAATATTTCTTGGTGCATTTTTTCAACACTAGAAACTGTATCTTGAGAATTAATAAAACTAACTTGAAAATGCTGAAAATATTTCAAGAGCGAGCTTACATCCAATGAAATAATGCTGATAAATAATCATGTGAGAGAATCCCAACCTGACCTAGTTCGGGGATCTCATCAGGATCGCGAGAACCTGACATAACCATCAATGAAAGCTCAAGTGCCTCGACTCCTTGATAAGTCCCTGAACTTTGAAATGTTGGGTTATTAAATTTTGATAGCTTGGTCAAATCAACAATTATATGTGGACAACTACTATAAGTTATTTTAACAAAATCAATGTTAATCAGATAACAATTGTCTACATCACTGGTTTGACCATATGTTTCAACATCACCAAATAGATTAGTCAAGTCATAAAATTCTTCTGGTATTTTATATGAGGATGTACATATTAGAAATATTTCATGAACAGAGTTAACTGAAGGGTTAAGTCCATCCAAAGCTAGAGATTACAAGCCATAAATTAGATGCTCAATGATTACATTATTTTCCTCTTCTAATGATGAAACTTCACTACCTTGAGTTAACTTAAAATCTAATTTGTTAGATTGAGAATTTGAAGGATTTAAAATATTTTCAACATCACTTGATTGATTATGCACGTCAAGACACAAGGGATAGTGAGTTGGGGAAGAAATTCCCATGATAAATTCATCTATGATAAAATTAGATTCCATATCTAGATTTTGTGTATCCCAATGCTCTTGGGTGGTTAATAAATCAACAAATGTACATGGGTAGTCATCATCACGTATATTAGTGAGGTCATTATCAACACAATGATGTTTTTCAAAACCTTTGATTTGATTAGGTATTTTTACTTCTTTTGGCTGGTTACCAAGATAACAAGATCCTTGATCGACCAATAATGAACTTACATTGTCTTGACATAATTGGATTTGCAATATGGGAGAGAGATGAGATGTGATTTTGTTCTTTTCTTCTTCTATATTTGCATTGTTACCACCTTGTACCTGGTCATTATTTGACCCAATAGATTTATAGTCAAGAGTAACTGAAGAAATTTTTGACACAACGAATTGATTAGACAAATCAAGGTATAAGGAGCCATGAGGTGTGAATGATAGAGGATGAAAATAATCCCTTAAAGAGACAATGCTTGAAATTAGATATGATTCAATATTTATATTATTTTCAATGTCATGGTTTTGAGAATCCAATGGATCATAATCTACATTATGCTTCGTGAAGATATCCAGACATTCAATGTGATCTTAGAACATGGTCTTGATCCTTGCAAACAAGAGTAGGTGGAAACATATCATGATGTTGAATTTCATCGAAAAAAGAGGTAATTTATAAATTTTATTTTCAGAGTTCCATACCTTAGAGAAAAATGTAACAAGTTGTACTAGAGGGAAATTTGGTTCCTTTTTCTCCAAGATATCATCATCACTTGAATTATTGATAGGAGGGATTTCAATATCGGCACAAGGGACCACTCCATCTGATAATGGGAATGGAGGACAATGAGAAATATTGGGGGTAAAAGATTCCCCTTCTAAGAGTTGGGGCGCCTCATGACTGAGAAAGGTTGGAAAAACAAAATTCAGGATAAGTTGTGACTGATTTTGGATTTGAAGCTCGTTAGCATCGTGGGATGGTTGATTATCAACAATGGTTTCAGATTCAAATTGTTTGAGAGATATTTGATCCAAACACCTAAACTTTTCATCCAAGAAATACCAATTCACATCTCCTTTAGGAAATTCATAGCAAAGATAAAGAAACCTATCAGTAAAATATTCTAAAGATTCACAGAGTTTCGCTCTAAGATGATTTATCCTTTTATACACATCTTGATACTCATACCTGTCAAATTCTTCACAAAGCTTCTTGATAAGTTGCTTGAACGAGTGAATAGAAGTAGTAGGTAACGGTATTGCACCATTCCTTAATGTGACCTTCAAGTGCAAGGGTGAACAATATGAAAACAAAAACTTCACAATACACTTCATTAGCATGACAAATTTTAAGAAATTGAAGCATATGTTCTACTATAGATATTCCATCCTTGCCATCAAACTTAAATTGTGAGAAGTGATGAATCATTTCCATGGGGATTGAAAGATCAAGTCTTTGGGAAAACATTATGTGATTAATATTTGGGGAGGAACCATTTCAAGATGAAACATTCAAACCAAGCTCCATAGGCTCAGCTTGTCATCTAGCCCTCCTTCTAGTGCCAAAATGTGTTGACAATGCTAGATATCCGCCAACACTTGGGGATATCCATGGTATAAGGTCCCAACCTGACCCCACATCATTTGGAGTAGGAGTCCCATTTGGGATACTGGGCCGAATTCCGTCATATATGTTTTTTTCTCTTGGATATCGAATGCAAAGATAAGTGTGAGACCAAGTGTAATATGTTAAAATACTGAGGACAAGATCAAATCTCCATGATAACTTACGAAACATGATATAAGAATACCACAACAACATAATGAGCAATAATATGCCTTAAGAAATAATCATATAGTTGTGACTAACTAAGACATATACAATGAGAGAGTGGTAGGAATCAACTGCAAATTAGGTCACAATCAATCACTAATATTAACATTGAATGAAAAGCAAAGATTTAAATCCAACACACAAGTTGCATGAAACAAATTAGTTCATAAACATGTAACTAGTGTTTAAACCACATGCATACATAATTGTAATATCAGATAGCTAATACAACAATTGAGGAATGCACAAGAATCAATGCATGAATTGAAAATATCCTCATTAATATTATCGCTCATTCAAATACATGTACAACAAGCTTGTCAAAACCCAATAGTGGGATGAGAATGATTCATATCATCTTCATAACATAGAACTAGCCTCACAATCCTTCCACCTGCAGGCTACCAAGAGCAAATGCTTTCAACTCCTTAAGCACAAAGTAGCAATCTAATTACTATCTTAGCTTAAGTGCTAAAATTCCTCTTGAATGAGGCATGAGGATACATTTATAGAAAAGAGGAGGGAAAACTTAAAACTTCTCCTATGACCATTGGACTCCCTCATGATATTTCAAATTTTAATTGACTCTTTATCTCCCTTAGGACTTTTAGACTTCTGCTATGAATTTTGAGCTTCTAAGTGAAATTTGATATTCCCTCTTTTTTCCTTTTCATGACTTGAATAATTTTCATTTATGACAAATCAATATGTTTACAAAATAATAATTGAAAGTCAAAGAACTTTGATGCAACATCTTGTAGGCAAACATTGGACTTTAATAAACTTGATAATGTCTTCGTTACGCCCTTAGGTTTCCTTAGTGCTAAGTTGAATATCCACAATGGAAACCAATTTGCACCAAGCATATATGAAGTGTTTAGACATAAATGTCATGACCAAGAATTGTTCCACAATTCTGACCCTGCTAATACACATCCATCAATCAAGATACAAGATGAAACTCATTAGAATAAACAATAAATAATATCGGAAATGAAATCGATTTACATAATGAGTGCTAAATAGAAAATGGTAGTCTACATCCCTGAAATTCCAACGCTTGTGTAACAATTATATGTATATCTCCAGCCCAATGTGTATTATTTTTTTGACAACCTTGCATTTGTCACACATTTACTGCCTTCGTCATATGATCACCTTTGATATGAAATTCATTCCCAAGGCGTGAATGCTTTGGTGTAGCCTTAATCACATCACTTAATTACCATCCTATTCACCTTGCATTATAATAATTGTCTATCTTTATTTTTAACATTTATATTTTGTCACCATTGTTTCATCGTTTAACTACCCAAAGTCGCAGTTTCCATTCTATTCTTCGCACATTGAACACTTGTAATATCATTTGGCAACACACTTGTAGAGCCATTTGCCACATATTGCGCATGCACTTGTATGGTATTACTTTGTAGCACATTGCATTGTCCTTGTTATCCCTCTAATGCATAGTTGGATATGTTATTATTACAACATTTCCCTCAAACTCTATTTGTGTATGATCTCCCTAAAAATATATGCACACAACAATTGTAATATTTTTTCTTAGCAATGCTGATGCATACTCCCAATGCAGCTTGAATTATAGTCCTTTAATGTATGCATGTATCTTATTGTATCCTCTGCGCGACGATGTACTTATAATGTCACTCTTTCACAGTGCATTTTATGTGCCATTCCATTTTGCATGGAATATGAATCAACATCATATTAGTTGCGACTTACCTATGAAAGGGTGAGATGGCGCTATTATTTGTGATGGGATCTTGTTAACGGTGGAGATTTTAGTAAAGGGGAATTTGGGTCTGATGTTCTATGTTGTGCTGCTGTGACAATGCTAGTGCATTCATGCCTTTGGTTGTATTATCATATCTTGGTAACATAGCGTCTTGGTTTCTATTCTTACAATATGTAAATGCATGGGATACCTGTAATTATTTGTGCATATGAATTTTTTTCTTGGCTCTATGATGGATTCCCATTGCACACTTTTGCGCTATAGTTATACATGGATCTCTTACCATTCACAATCCTTTACGAACTTGACATTATCGAAACATATATTAGGTTGAATGACTTCTTTTCTTTGGCTGCATTGCTAACTACAGGCTTTGCAGTTGTCTGAGTCGAAGCCATTTTTAGTACCACAAAATTTCTCAAGAACTACAAAAGAAAATGATACAAGAAATCAAAAAACAAGATCTTCGCAAACAAATGGAAATTGACCAAACAAATATTGAGAAAAACCTTTTAGATAATAGAAAATTGATTGTAATTGTTGCTCATATATAGAGGGGAAGGTGAGGGTAACTGGATGTTCTCACTGCCCCTTGTGCGGGCATCACGTCAATGACTCATTTTTTCTTCATGTAGTTGATCCGACTCTCACACGACCAGATATGGAAATTCCATTGCAGTTGTAGTAACCAGTGTGAAGTTTGTGTATATGTTGGAATGTGGTGGTGGTGGTGGGCATGGACGCTGAAGCATTTCCCAAGGAGACATTGCCAATGAATAGTGGCATATCCATAGAATCATAAAATGGCATCGTGTTGGAGTACATGCACCTAGATTAGCTTTAGTTCAACTCTAGAGATTGAATGCAATGTGCATTTGTCTTTAGCTAGTTAACTCGAGTGCTTTACATGCACATAATTAGCCATAATTAGCTTTAGTTCAACTCTATATATTGCATGAGATGTGCACTTGTTTTTAGCTATTTAACTCAAGTGCTTACATGCGATGTGCACTTGGCTTAGTTAGTTAACTCTAGTGCTTGCATGTGGTGCATGTGCACATTAGCAGAACATAAAGCAAACATAGCTTCAGTTAGCTTTAACTATCCATAGTTATTGCATGTACAACTAAGCTTAACTTAGTTGCTTTATATATTGATTCTCAAACCAATATTGATGAACTAATTTCATTCCTAATTCTAAATGTTTTTCTTTTTCAACTTGGCAAGTTTGTGCAATTATTCTTCAACTAGATCCATATTTGTGCTCTAATAATTTTACATGGTATCAGAGCTTGGGATCAGTGTCCATCATCCAGCTGTAATCTAGTGCGATAATCAAAATACGTTAAATTTCTACAGAGATCCAGTGCAGCAGTAGCGGACCAAACACATCGAGATCCACATGCACTTCATTAGAGAACTCATTCATGATGGGATCATCGATCTTCAGTACTGTCCTAGTTCCAAGCAAACTGCTGATATCTTCACCAAGACTTTCACTGAGCAGAAGTTTCGATTCCTGCAAGATCGTCTCGGGGTGAAGGACATGACTGCCTAACAATTGTCTTTTCTCTACTTTTGCATTATATTTTGAGGGGGGGTTTTTCTTCCCACTGGGTTTTCCCTCTTTCCTCTTTTCATGCATTGTATATGGGTACCTAAAATGGCTGTGTTGCCAGGATTCATTCATTTTGCATGAAAATAGGAAAGAGGGAAAACCTAGTGGGAAGAAACCCCCCCCCCCCCTCAAAATATAATGCAAAAGTAGAGAAAAGACAACTGCTAGGCAGTTGTGTCCTTCACCCCGAGACAATCTCGCAAGAATCGAAACTTCTGCTCAATGAAAGTCTTGGTGAAGATATCAACAGTCTGCTCGGAACTAGGACAGTACTGAAGATCGATAATCCCATAGCTAAGAGTGCTTTAGCTAAGAGTTCTTGTGGTTCTTCCTCAAACTAAGGTATAGAGGCAAGATCATCAAGGAGATCACTCATGCTATGCCATTTTTGTGTTGAAGGTGGCCGAGAATATTCCGAACTACATACGGAAGTATGATCTCGATGTTCAACAACTGGTGGTCTAACCTATGTCACAGGCAAAGGCTCATCTTCATTAGAATTCTAATTTGAAGTTTTGATTCCTGCGAGATCGTCTCGGGGTGAAGGACACAACTGCCTACTGGTTGTCTTTTCTCTACTTTTGCATTATATTTTGACGGGGGGTTTTTCTTCTGACTGGGTTTTCCCTCTTTCCTATTTTCATGCATTGTATATGGGTACCTAAAATGGCCATGTTGCTGGGACTCATTCATTTTGCATCACACTCACCTAAGTTATGCTTAAGGGGGGGTGTTGGTGTACATGCACCTAGATTAGCTTTAGTTCAACTCTAGAGATTGCATGCAATGTGCACTTGTCTTTAGCTAGTTAACTCAAGTGCTTTACATGCACATAGTTAGCTGTAATTAGCTTTAGTTCAACTTGTTTTTAGCTAGTTAACTCGAGTGCTTACATGCGATGTGCACTTTTCTTAGTTAGTTAACTCTAGTGCTTGCATGTGGTGCATGTGCATATTAGCAGAACATAAAGCACACTTAGCTTTAACTATCCATAGTTATTGCATGTACAACTAAGCTTAACTTAGTTGCTTTAAATATTGATTCTCAAACCAAAATTGATGAACTAATTTCATTCTTAATTCTAATTGTTTTTCTTTTTCAACTTAGAAAGTTTGTACAATTATTCTTCAACTAGATCCATATTTGTGCTTTAATAATTTTACACACTACAATAATGTCTACAAGAATGTAACACAAAATATTTATTATTTATCTCTCAATGGTGGATACCAAAATTCGAAAAAGATTGAAGACTTTTATCCATCTTCTATCCATTTTATTTTCAATAGAAAATCATTCGAAAAGGGTGATCTCACTTTCTTAGCAAAACTACCAATGCATAATTTAATCGCAAACAGAGCATTTTTAAAGAGAAACCCAACAAATATAGCCACAATATTACAGTTTCTTAAGTAGGCCTCACATCCATAACTTGCAATCATTTCTTTTGAAAGCGATATAGGATAAATTGACAATTGCGTTAAGTTGATGATCGCGACATGCCTAAATAGTAAACGATAGGTTATAACCCACATTACATAGCATAATGGTTCAACTCGAAAATTCCACGAAACCCAATTTGACCTTATGATGTGAAACCCTGGTGTTAGATGAATTTCAGGAATGTACATTAAGAAATCACACTTGTGTTAATGACATAATAAGAATCTCACTCCAAGGACAATTCAGTAAAGGTAGGGATAAAAATCTTACTTCAATATGTTTAAATAAAGATCTGATCATCCACATACTATGAATATTCATTAAAAAGGTTACAACGCTAATTAAATTTAAGCAAATCTCACGCTATGATATATAAATTTCACAGCAGACACTTTCAGCTGTGAAAATTTTGTATGGAAAATCAAATAGAAAAATAGATATGTAGGGAAGCTTATGGAAGGGGCTCCTCTCGCTTCATGAGGAGGACGTCCATTTCCATTAGATCTGATAACCCACATACTATGAATATTCATTAATAAGGTTACAACGCTAATTAAATTTAAGCAAATCTCAGGCTATGATATATAAATCTCATAGCAGGCACTTTCAGCTGTGAAAATTTTGTATGGAAAATCAAATAAAAAAATAGATATGTAGGAAAGCTTATAGAAGGGGCTCCTCATGAGGAGGACGTCCATTTCCATTTGCATGTTGATGAGAGCCTTGACTGAAGCATTTTCCACGTGGTTTTTGAAGTCAGCCCTTCGCCCTCCATTTAACGTCGTCGACGTTCCTTTGCACCGTTTATTATTTCATGGTGCGGTTTCAAATTACTACAGGTTTTCATTTCAATGCTTAGTGTGTATACGTTTCTAATGCACACATTTTCATAAACAGTGCCCACAATAATAGCGTTATCATAATCCTTTGATATGGTCTTTCATCATAGTCTTGTGTTGTTTCCCAACACTCTTGTTATTGGATTCAATACTTACATGTATTTTTCCTCTCTAATGTATTCATTGGGATCTATGCAAACATTGTACCCTTTACATATCATTGTATGCCTTTCACATGTGTGCTAAATCCTCAACACATGTGTTAATATATCCTTTGCACGCGTTAATAAACTTTGCATCACAACCATATATCACATTGCATTGTGAGTGCCTTGATTTCAACACACGTTGATAATCCCAACATTAGCATTGTACATATTCCCAATATACCGTATGGCCTAACGTATTATTCATCGCGTAGTTTAAAAATGCCGTGTTTTCGCCCAGAATCCGGAAATGATTTTCAGAAAATCTGGCAAAGATTTGCCCAAAATCTTGTTTACAGTTGTTAAACTTTAGTATTTTGAGTGCCCTAAGGGTTTTTGATAGTGCTGAATCCATTTCCACTATCAAAAATGGATTTCAAACACTCCAACTACTTGATTTTTTGAATTTTAGTTGACCAGATTCTGACAGTTTTCTGCCGTCCAGGCTATTTCACTGCCTGGGTAGACAACTCCATTATTCATTGTTGGCTTTTGCAATATTTATAAGGTTTGGTGCTTTGAATGCAACTTCAAAAGAATAACTCTTGATTGGCGCATCGAAGACTTCTGAATGCATCCATATATGTATGACCCTTCGTATTGATTTCATAGCTTGCAACCCTCCAAAATCACGTTAGATGACGTAGCTTGAAGGGTTCCTCTCAATACACACTATAACATAGATTAGTCAAATTATGCTACATATGATGATATTTTATAATTTAAATAGTAAAGCCTTGGATGCACAATAATGATTAAGAATGAACACATAAGCTCCAAGCGAGATCCTAATAGAATATCCAAAATGCAACTGTTCCTAATGCCCTTTTGAAATAATGATATGCCATGCACTTAGTGGAGTTTTGAAGACTTAGATTTTATGTATGAACAAGACCTTTTCTTCCAAAAATTTGACACTCATGCATGTGAAGGAACCTCATGATTGAAAGGGGAAGTAACATTTGCTACGATTCCTGACCTGGCGATGTAATGATGTAATGAAAGTGCCATAGAATGCTTGTGAGAATGCATCATAGAGGACGAGGATTAAGTTAAAACATGCTCGGGACTTCCATCATGATAATCTAAGGTTTCAAAGGTGCATGAGCAAGACGTCAGTTTCCTAAACCTTAATGCATTCAAAAGGATGAGGACCAAGGTGGAGTGTGGTTATCAACACAAAATACCTACTCGTCATTGCAATGCACATTATGGAGACATATAGCTTGAGGGTACATGAGGCTTAAAATGCATCATTAGAGAAACAACTCCCTAAAACCTAATGCATCAATAAGATCAAGTTCCAAGGTAAGTCAAGGGGAGTAATTATAATATGCAACATGTAAGCATAATCATGAATAGGTTTTGATAACAATTGGGTCATTGGAAAACCTTACTAATTCATAGACATAAACATATCCGTTAGGACCTGGACAAGCAGAGGGAGGACCTAAAATTTGATATTGTTGAAAAATTTTGGGTGTTTTTGTAGAGGCTACAACCAAGTCTTATGTCTAGATAATTTTCCTAAATGATGGTGTGTTTTCCATAGTTATTACAAGGGTGAAGATAAAAACACTGATCTTTCACATGGCCAACCCATTCACAATGTTGGCATCTACAAATTTGTTGTGGCTGTGGAACAAGAGCAGGATGTGGAATAGGTGAAGACAAATCATCTTGAAGAAACTTAATACTCTAAAAATTGATGGGTTTGGAGTAGTCTCGAATGTGAAAGGAAACATCCTTGTCATATCTAAGACCAATTTTGTTCTTGTCACTGATAAGCTCTTCCCAAGGTCTAATGATAAGCTTGGGAAGTGAAACTTGAACCTCTACATCTTCATGCAAATATGCTCCTAAAATGACTTCTTTATTTTGATATTTTTTTGGTTGTTGATGGGAGTCAAATTCAAACAAAGAATTGTTCTAAACAAAAACCAGTTCATAATGATGACTAATCTGTTGTAGCTCATCTTGTTGAAGTTGTGACTCTAGTTGGAGAAAATCAAACTTTTCTTATGCATGTTGTAGACATGTTTTTATATCAACAAGAGTGGCTTTGTGGATTTTTACTATGTTGTTAGTAGTAGACAAGATTGGAGTGCTCAATAGCTCTAATAATCCATCAATTTTGGGCATTGTCTGTGTTGTAGCTCCTAGAGACAGCCTAGAGTTGTGATAGACCAGTGCCTAGGACATCTTAGCATAGCAAGGAGCGTATAGTATAATGTATGAAGTTGTCAGCTTCAGCTCACATGCTATCTTCTATAAATAGGGAAATAAAATAGAATGGGACCAAACTCTCAGAAACTGACACAGGGAAAGAGACACTGCAGAGGCAAGATGCAGAACTCTAATACAAAAGAAACAGACAATTCACAGACAGTTAATTGCAAAGCGGGTCGATTCGGAAATACTTCACAGACATAAATTATCAGAAGGTGTATGTAGTGAAAGAAATGTTGAGAAGATATTAGTTTACATTGAGCTGATGCCCATATATACAATACCACCATGCATGGGCTTACCAATCTAAGAATCCATACATGATAATAGCATTTTAAAAGCACCCTCCCAAAGCAACTAATATAGCAGAAGTATGGTTAGCTGAATAATGGAACAAAATATCATGCATGAGCCATATTTAAAGCACTTGACTGATCCAAGCATGGGCATCAACTAGGATGAATCCTTACCAAAAATCAGTGAGCCACTCGCATTCCAAAACATGATACAAGAAAGATGGATGAAATGAACTGTTCTATTAATATAACACAATAAAGAAAGTTATAGACTGTGAAATACCAAAGACCATAATCCTCTTTGACAGATAGAACTCCTCCTCACTGAGACCCTATGGGCTCTGTGCCTTCATACCAAAGTTTTTACAAAAATCTTTACAAAAAGCCTTTCACTGCATAATTTTCTGATAAAATCTGGAACCCATGTATAATCTGTTCTTAGGGAGCTTTATAGGAGAAAAAGAAAACTCGTAAAAGAAGTAGGTGATGATCATTTAATTTTCCTCATTAAGACAAAATGACGGAAACATTTGCGCCCATACTGCTGAATGGTTATGAAGTGCTGCATGTACTCTAAGGCTAGCGTTCTGAAATAAATGCATTGGGTAGAATTCTCTTCAGGAACACGACAAAGAATTAAAACAGCATAGACATTTCATCCTTTCCTGAAAGAAAACTCAGCTGAAATAAAACCTTGAGGGTATTATTTTCTGCGAATGGTACCCTCTGCCTTCTAAACCCTGAATTACGACCAAAAAACTCCAATGCTGCGCGTGGAATTCCTCAATCGTTTGACTGATATTTCTCTGCCGCTCCATTAATGTCTCCATCTGCAAAATATGTGCTTTGAATGGCTCTGGAGGGTTTGGTAGATTTTAACCTTGCTTCTTTAATGGAAGTCGTGTCGTAACAACTTCCCATGTCTTTCTTCATAAATTTTGCCTCTGCAAAATGGTCCTTTCTGTGATCTCTGCTTCTGTAATGGAGGCTTTGAATCATAGCGGTTTTCACCACCGAACAACGCTGCAAAACCCGAAAACATGTTAGGAAAACTATGCACGGGAATGAAAACACAGTGGGGATAATGGTGTGACAGCGTAGCATGGTGAAATGGAGGAATGGTGATGGCGGAAAAACACAGCTGAACGATGGAGAAATGCTCTGGTTGCAGGTCGGCGGAATGCAGAAAATTACACGTAAAACCTTAGAAATCGGCTTTAGAATGGATGTATATGGGATGGGTGTGTGATGAGCACACGTGGAACAATGACGTGGCGGAGAACGTGTGTCAATGGCAAGTGGACAAGCAACATGGACCGTCCGATCTCAAGAAGAGATCGATGGCTGAAAACGTATCGGGAGGTGATGGACGGCGGGCCCGGGGCGCTGTTGACTTGGATTAACACCCGTGCATCTCCACAGAGCGATGACCATTGGATGGAGACCCCCAGATCGGACGACTATAATGCATGTCGCGCCGCGTCTTCTGCCGAACAATAACGCGCGATGGAGGGGCGGTTTTGAAATAGTGCTGCTGCCACGCATCGGGCGATGAGTGGAATCGTTGGCCAAACGAGAATTACCACCCACCACCGAAAGGCGGTGCAATAGATACCACTGGGTTTTGGAGTAATGCACGGCTGGGACCACCGGGGCAAGTGAGATACGAACTGTCGGATTTGCGAGTGAACGGACGATTGAGATGCGGTTTGGGTAATGAATGGAGTGGGCCATGGGCGTGGTGGAGCATTGCGAATGCCGTTCGATCTGTACAGATCGACGGTTGTGGGCACGCCCGATACTCATACACGATAAGCGCCTTCAAGGCTAGCACTCGGTTTCGGCTCTCAGTCATGTGGAAGAAAAGGTGCAGGGGCTTGGCCAAAAGGAGCTAGGGCCCGATTATATGGAAAACATGGGATTTGCGGCCTTTTACAGTGCGATTTGGAGGCAGGAAACAGCAGTGATGGGTAGAAAAAGGATTTTTGGCCAAAAAGAGAGGGTTCTAAAGGTTTAAGCGGGGTTTATTTGCCAAAAATTTAATAGGAGGTTGACATGATCAACAGTCTGAACAAAAATAAAGGCTTAAAAATCCTAGTGGAAGCTATAATTAGTCTTGAAAAACCTCGACAATTGAAGATTCCAAAAAATGAAGAGCATTGGTTGTGTAGAAAACTCATTTAAGATATAATGTAGGCATAAATATCTCACACACTGGAATGGAGACTTCGTACACTCTACCTTGATTTCATAAGTGTTTCTCTTCCAAATTCAATGAGAAACGTTTAAAACACATCAAAAAAGTTGCCTTGTCTTTTCACACAGATAATTATCTTGCTCATCCAATACAACCAAGTCTTCTTCCATGTGGTTAGGTAGGAAGAATATGATCGTATTTTAAATAAAAGGGATGGTAAAAATCCCACAAAATTAGGCCAACAATAATTCCAAATGGTAATATTGGCCTTTCAAATAAAAGTACATGTCTAAAAAGGGATATAAAAGCCACGTTAAATGTATACAAGTGATCTAACCTTGGGCTAATAAGAGCTTTAGAAGTGGAAATCCTTAATTGGGTTAATATGCAGTTTTCAACATTCTAAATTCAATAGGTCCAACTTCAACATTCTAGCACATACCTCTAGCCTTGTTGCTTTCTTATCCACTTCTTGCAATCATAAATAGAGCAGAAAGAATAAAAGCAAGTGAAGACTAAAAGTATCACTAAAACTACAAGATATAAGAATTTCCACGACTCGAATATATGTTCGTTCACGAACTCCACCACTACAACATTCCATTTTCTATTGTAATACCTTTTTAAATCCTCTATAATTGTGAACAACATAGCACCCTTTGACTGACTTGTGAGAATAAATGTGGGGATCAAAGGTTTCTAGTGTCGATACTCAAGTATCCAATGTCAATCAATTGAGATATGCTCTTGATATGAACTTTAGTTGTTTAAATGACTTGATAGTGCATGGGCGAGACCAATATATTCTTTGACCCTCAACACTGCAAAGTGTTTCCTTCACCAAGTGCAAGAAATATCTTTTCCTGGAAGATGTTGTGGGTAGTGTTTCTGAATCCCCCTATCACCTTCGAGCACCTAACCTCCCTATTTTCTTTGACGATTTTGTGGTTTGGGGCTCTATCAAAATCATTCAAAGGCACCCAACATATTCGAACCAATTGAAACTCCACATCGCCTATAATTAGACTTGAGTTGCTTCTACTCATGGTTTTGGAGCTTTGAACAAAATATGACATGCCAGTGGTAGGGTGAAAAACATCAATCCAAGAAGGAAACACTATTCTATTTCCCGTAAGGTACTCTATTTTTAGTAACCCTAGTTGAATAGCCTGCGAAGTAGAAATATTGTTCTACAATATACAACACACCAAAAATGGAGGAGGCTATAGGGTGAAAATTCAGAAATAGGGATTCTTCTTTTTGTTGCCCATGCTTATGGTTGGAGAACATATTTCACAAAACTAAACAAGGATGTTGTTCTCTTATAATTTCTCAAAACATTTCAATGCTTTGATATTTTCTTAAGCACATCTAACTATCACACCAAGAGGTAATGTATCCAAAATTGGAGGTTTTCCATTGAATCTTTAGTCAAGAGCAGAAAAATGCCTACAACTCCGAAGATAATTGAACTATAATTAATGTTTCTTAAGCATGCCCACATGGTTGCCTATTGGGATGGATTCTACTTTCAAGATAGGAGTGTTAGGGTTGAGTGATGGACAAGTGATAGGTCAGAGTGATGGTAGAGCTAAGACAGTGCACTAACAAATTTGCCGTGCGTATGTTTCTTTTCCCTGGGCATAGATTGGGACGATGCAAAAATTGTTAAGCGCATTAGGTTGGGGGAAGCATTATCCGGTACAATAAGCGGAAGGGGTTCTATGGATAACCAAGATAGGGCCTATAACACTGACAAAGAAACGAGACTAGACAATTTGACTAGAGACGAGGCAAGAAAGCAGCTCATAGAGGGACAAGTTTTCACGATTGCAAATAAATTCCAAAAACAGATGGGCCACAAATCAAACTGCTTACTAAGCACTTGAGAATTGCAACTGACTCATTTTCAATGGATCCTCAGCTTAGAGAGCTCACAGAATTAGTCGTTAGGGAAGGCCACACACCATGGACCAAACTTAAGCGGGGCAAGAATACACATGTTTTGATACCATGTTAAACACACACAAATTGATAGTTATAATTAGGATAACTCATGTGATTCATTTCTATTCACAATATGTACATATTAATACATATGTATGACCCTTGGTTTCATATTCCAAGAAGTCTCCTAGAATTTCGTGGATGTTGGAATTCCTCCACACCAACCCTTATGGATTAGGTATCCAACAAATGAGAATTACCATGTAACACAAATGAGAATTACCATGTACTTTTAGTAACCTGATGAGCTTATCAACCATCAGTAAGAATTATCATGTAACTTTTGGCAACCTCTTATCAACCATTAGTAAGAATTATCATGTAACTTTTGGCAACCTTTCCATATCTGCAAATGGACTTATGCCATGGAACTTTATTAACCTTGTCAAATATGCCAAGCTCAATGGGATTTTCAGACCTTGGAAGAATCTAAACATTTGTCACTAGTAAAAGTCTCATGAGTTCTTGCAACTACCATGGAGTATATTTTATCAAACTCGATATGTTTGTTTCTATTGAAGAACTTTTTTTTCAACTCTATCAACATTCTCTACGTCAAGCCCTATTGGTTGTAGAATGGATAAAAATTCTCGTCCAACAATTCCCTTCTCCTTCATATATGAGAAATTAATGAATATAACTGATTATATGCATACACATATTCTCATATTTGTAATGCATTAAATAAAATTTATCTCCTATGATGGATTGTCACCATAATTAATCACATTCACTTAAATAAATTAGATTCTTTACTAGCATTTACCAACCCAGAAATTTATGTGGACATTGGTCAAAATTGATATGAACTTATATAGTTGAAGCTTCAATTTCAATTCCCAGGAATAAGGAAACTTTCTTTGTACAAATTAAGCAATTGCTTGCACCAAAATAGGTGTGCATTAGATGTAAGTGAGAATAAGTTTAGGTGAATACTTATGAAGTTACGAAATTAACTTAACCAAATCAAAATACTCCAACCAACTCTTATAAGGTCAAATTATTATGCATTCTAGTTTACTTTTATTAAATGAAACATATCTCCCTCTCTTTTCTAGGATTCCCATTACTTATATTATTCCTTGGTATCTAGTAAAAATTTGGGTCATGCATTAAGTCATAGTTACTCTAGCCTTGCACATAATCTTTTATGGGTTTTATTGAGATTTATAGCAAGTGAGGCTTACTCCTCATAAAATCTCAATGGTTCACATTTTACCAAACCCATATCTTACCCCCGTATTTATGGAAAATATGGAGGTATTATACATCTTTAGATTACCATACAACATATGTATAAAATTTAACACATGTACCACATTTTAAATTCCGCACAGGAGAAGACATGTATTTTTCATCACTATTTTTTCCTACAAATTTCTGAGATAAAATAAGCAATAATCATAGGAATCAGAGGCAACACCTATATAAAATTATAAGATGGAAACTGACTTGAAAGGAGCCTTTTCCACTCAACCATAGGCTCAACTGCACCATTGCTCTCAACAGTTCACCACACCCTAGCCAAAATATGATACCACAAGGGGAAACTATCAACACATAGAAAATTAGGATGGGGTGAAGGTATATCTCCTTCACAAGAGCAAAAATATCAGAGAAATCCTTTGTCTGTTGAGCCCGGGGTCTCCACAAAATCTCAAATTCTTCTCAGCTAGCTAACATGGTAACGTAGAAATCCATTTACTAATTTATATTACTTCAACAATTTCCTTGCATATTTCTTATCATATTGGTCCAACATGAATAAATTTGTGACCGTCACTTAATTAGCTAAGTTCCAGATCTCTTTGGTGAGTAACGGACATGCAAATTTCATTTTTAGAGAGCCCAAAACACACTAACAATGTTCCAATTCATGATTAACACTTTTATGGGCATATTTTGACACCCAAAACTCTGCATAAGCACTCGAAAAAATCCAAAAAGTTTTCTACTTGAAAATAAAAACTTTTTTCTCACGAAATCACCAACTAAGCACCCATGTGTCTCTGATGTCTCTGGGTATGGTCTTATTGAACTTGTGAATGTTTGATTCATATGTTTTTCCCATCTTCCCAAACCATTCATGGGCCAACCCTTGAGTTTTGAGATGGGCACTTTACCATGCTATCCAAGAAATTCTAAGAGTACTCCACAACCACACCTTAGCCTCCATAAATGTGGCAAGTAGTTGCTTCAAATCCTCATTGTTTCATTCAAGGAAACATGGGTTGGTGGGAAAACAACATAATAAAATTTGGAATTCAAATTTTGGCATATATCATCAGGTGAGGTTTTTCTTGATCGCGGGCATAGTTAATTTCCCATAACCCCTCACCAGTTCCCACTCATGGTATCAGTCTGTATTGGAGCTAACATTCCTAGTTGGTTGCTCAACATTTTTAACTATTAAAGAAATTTTACATATACAACGTTTTAAATTTTTTTAGCTTGGTCCATCACCACAATGACATTTAAGTGTCGACGAAAGTGATAATGACATAATCAGTTACAATAATCCTAGAGTTCAAAATAGGGTTGTCACAAGACTTGTCAATCATTGTCTTGACGATTATTAAATCCTTCAATATTAAAAGAGTTCTAATATTTACCTTCCATACTAAAAATAAGTTACACAAGAAAACATATGCTTTTCTCAAAATTGTTTACATGAAATTAATTAAAAATCAATTTAATATCTCAAATTAAAATCCTTTATGTAACGTACCCTTCCTACTCACCTAGAGTAAGAGGGCCACCACTAGGTAGGTCCAACTCCCATTGTATGGTCATGGGAACATAACTATAAAGATTAGACCTTATTTCTTACCAGCTTATCCTTTAATTCTATAATTATACCTCATTATTTATTCATTTTATAATTATCTTTCCCTTGGCTTTTCTCTTGATTTTTTTTCCACGCACAGGGGAAAATGGTTGCCTGCCTCCCAATACCACGTGGTAGTCTACTCATCTAGTAGTCGGGTAAGTAGAAGGGTTAGGAACACATGAAATTCCCCACACATGATTACCATCCAATGGTCTGACCCCTGACTTCCGACCAAGTTAGAGTCTACCTAACTCATGAGCGTAAGAATCTCCCTCCATCACGACAACCTGACCTCCGACTTCTGACCAAGTTGGGGTAAACATATATCTCTCTCACTATCATGTCCTTTTTTCATGTACACTGCCTGAATTCCAACCAATCGGGGTCGACATCACTCCTTATTTGCAGTCACCGTAACATTGGCTCCGACCGCCGACCTCCGACCTCAAATTTTATCCTTGGAACTTATAGATTCCACTTGGACCACGTGCTTGGTAGCACAATCTCAACAACGAATCTTAGATTGACACGCTTAGGGTTTATCTCCTCAGATTAGGATAATGTTTAGGTATTATACTTGTTATAAGGTAGATATGAACTTCTCTTCTCGGTGTCAAGGTAACTCGCTACCCTTGCCATGGCGTGGTTAAGGGAATTTTCCCCTATCTCCTGCAATGCAACTGAGGAGATATTCGCTGATCATTATTATGATGCATCTCCTTCATATACTCATCATATTGATTCAAATTTCTCAACAAAGGCTCTAGTTTTGAAGTCCCGCGGGCCTCTAGAATGACTGCAGAGCTTGACACCGGTGGCAAGAAGTCATTAAATCTTTTCATGGTGCTACAACTACTAAGCTTGGGTAATAGATTCTATAATAGGTTTTAGACCCTCCTAGTTTCCTCATTTCCAAACAGGGAGTTCCAAGCATGGCAGTTCTGACACATTTTCGGCCATTAACCACCATGGGCTTGGTGTGAAATCCTGAAAGGACTTCACCTCTCCTGCCGCACACCGACAGTTCCCAGATATTCTTCAAGGCTGCAAGCAGTTCTAGGGTGTTAAGCAGAACATCCTGGATCCCCACCAACACCACAAGGATGCTAGCGACAGATAACCAGTATGATGAAAGTGCATAACCAGTCTATTGAAAGTGTAAGGTTGGCTAAGCCTTCCTAGAAAATCCTTTGGCTAACCTCACGCTTTGAGGGAGAAATTCCTCCTTTAGTGTTCTCACAAAATTCTTGATGCAGGCAACCTGCATTTCCCAGAATCACATTTCTTGTTCAAAAATACCATTCAATCACTTGTTGAGAAAATCCCCTTCTGGCAAACTTAACTTCTTTTGGAAACTTCTTTGTACAAAACAATAATGGTTATAAAACCATGATTATTAAAAGCCATGCTTGGAATCAAAACAGACTTCATAAACTCAAATACTTTTAATCAAAACCCATTCCAAGACAACAAGATTTTCCATAAAAACTTCATGCCGAAGTTCACCACTTCAAATGTCAAGATTTTAACAAATCGACTTTCATCAGCAATCCATAATGTTAACCTCATCATATATTCTCGGTCTTTGGATGCAAAATACCCATCTCATTTACTGTAAATATGGATATGGCCATGCACTTACCTCTGTGAACACCATACACAATCAATAAGGCGCCCTCTCTTTGCGCAGCTTTGATCAACACTTTCACTCTTCAGCAGAAACTTTTATCATGGCAATTATACAATACACAGGTTCTAACGAGATAAATCTTAATGATAATGTGAGTGCGAATATAAATTTCAATCATAATTCTAATCCATGCGCTTATGCCTCTCCATGTTTCATTCTTAACAAACCATGACTCATAACAAGATTCCGCTCTTAGACTTGTAAAGCACTTTACCCATGACGATTCATATAAAAACTTAGGGATTCCAACATTCGGGTTTTTATCTTGTTTCAATTCAACATTTAAACACTCAATGCATCGATACACTATTGAATCCAGACTTTTACACCATTTAATCAAGCCGATCTCAAAGGCCCGGTGCCATGTTCACATACGGGCTTTACCGGTTATCCATCGATTCATCCGACCTTGCATATAAGCGGGAAAAGTAACACAATTACGTTTCAATTTGTAACAATCACAAACGTACCTTGATCGATTGATTCGAAAATTCGCTTTGACTATCAGCTTCTACACGGTTTCCGTCAAACACCACGAAGGGAATCGGATTTCAAACATTGCCATCGAATTAAAACTTCAGATAAAAATGCTATTTCACTTTCAATCCAGCGCTAAGATTTTCATGGGATCGATTCACAATGAATCCAGCGATTATAAATAGATCTTATTCGGCGGAACTATACAATTTAAAATTGTCCAATTGACTTCTACGCAATCACATACCCGATTTGAGACTCAAAGTTTGCTTCCTTTAATGTTAGCGTTCTTGATTTATACCATCTACCGTCTGCTCGGGAATTCGATAGAACAATTGTGCCCGATGTTACGCCTTTACATTAGTCGATCTCAACCGGTTGGAAACACGATTTCAGCAAAAACGTTCTGCAATTAATAAACTGATGCCACTACTCACAATTCATTTTTCTTTGTATTATGTCTCATGGTTCGATTACATTGCTGTTGTTCCAGAATTTAAATGCAAATAATTACACACTGGATTTAAATTAAGCGCTCTTCACAAAGGAGTGATCAGACATCCTTACGAATCCACAGAGATTTTGCAGATTAATAGATAAACACCAGAATTAAACATTTGATGTAATTATTCGTTGCTTCTTGAATAAACCATTCACTACAGGATTCAATTTGAATTTCAAATTGACATAACCAGTGAACTCAATTCGTGATTTGGAACAATCAACAAGTCAGCACTACCTCTACGCCTTTCTCATTGCATTGTAATATCCACACCCATTATTCAAATCAGATTGTCAGTGCATTACAATTCCGATTCATACAATAACAATTCCACAGCTTTACAATGGAGATTAACTCAAAATCAATTCCTTTAATTACTCATGCAAACCTGAAATGAAGTCCTTCTTCTTCTTGGCCTGGTTTCAAAATTTCATTGGCCCTTACAAACTGCCAGAGGCTTACAGCCTTGGCTATTCAAGCCTTCTTTCAACCACTCTCACTCACACTCACTCAATGTCTTTTTCTCACAAAACCCCTTCCTATTTATACAATTTTAAAAATCATTTAATTAAATGCTCAATCCCTTCAATTCCTCAACAAACCCCTAAATCTCTCAACATCCCTAAAGGATAGGTTTTTATCCCTAAAATCCTTCAACTAATTAAATTCCCTCATATCCTTTTATTAATAAAAAGATATTTACAAAAATCCTCACCTTCTCCTATTTTATTCAAATTAATTAATAAAATATTAAAAATCATCACACCCCCTTTTAACATATTTACAAAATAAAAAAAACGCCCTTGATGCTCCTGCATCAGACTCCCCATGTAAAAAAAATTCATGACCACCTGGTCATAAGTCTGGATATTTCCTCCTGGATCCCAAATTTTATTTTGTAATTTTTCCGTGCTTGTCGATTGCTTTACTACTGTTGTTATCTGCTGTCGTCCTCCAGGTTTCCATATTTTGTGTTGTAATGCTCCACTTGCTCTGCTCTTGCAATCTTTCACTGTCATTTTCTTGTTGTCGCTCCTTTTCTTTCTTTCGGCTGTCTTTCTCTGGGATGTTTTTATCATTAACCTTCTTATCAACTCAATTTCTCTGTCCAGTATGTCCTCTGTCTGCTGATTGTTTCTATATCTTGATTGCTGAATTCTCATTCTTGCTTGTTCTTCACTTGTTTTGATTACTTCCTTTTCACCCTTACTACTGTTTTGCACCTTTTCTGCTGCTGCTACTATAAATGTTGCGGCCTCCCAAACTTCCTGTCCCTCTACAACATTCCTTTTCTCATCATCTGCAATTTCTTTTATGACAACTGCTTTGTCATCCTTCTTCAGCAATCTATCCTTAACATCCTTCAGTAGATGTTCTTCCTCTCCTTCTTCCATTTGGCTATCCACCTGTGTCAAATATGTTCCATCGTCTGCAACAACATATTCAATCATAAGACAATCATTATAATAAAAAAAATAAGGCCTCTGTACCTCTTTTGCCTTTAGCAACACTTCAGTATGTTGCGTTGATTTCTCTTCTTCTGTCAGCATATCAGTATGCTGATCCAAACTCAAAGAACTCTTGAGACTGTCAGCTAGTCTCCCCTTCTCATCAACTATTTCAATGATGTCTTTTAGCATTTGTCCACTGTATTGAACTAATTCTTTCCCAGCCTCTGCTTCAAAACTTTCATCTTCTCGAAGGTACTCTTTCACATCTTTGACAGCTTTAAAAGACTGTCTATCTTCTTCCAAACCTGCAATCATACACAAATCATTAGTTTTAAAATCACAAGACCTTACAGTATTGTTTAATGCTTTAGTCATCAAGTCTTCGGGCTGCTTCGAATCATTCATATGATTCAACTCCTCTAGCTCTTCATCACTTTCAAAAAGTAATGGTCCACTCTCTGGGTAACATATTGAAACTTCAACATCTTCTTCAGCATCTTCATTTTGCTGTAGCTCAACTCTTTCGAGCTTCTCTATCCTCTGTTTTGCATCAATAACCTGTTCAAGTTCCCTTAGTTCCTTTATCAACTGCATATTTACCTGATGATTCCACTTCTCTTGTAGCCTCTGCCACTTCAGCTTCTTTCTCATGACATAACCATGCTTCTGGTCTTCCTCATTTCTTTGCAACATCTCCATTAACACCTCAAGCTGAACTGCTATCTCAGCCTTCTCCCTCTCATATTCCTTTTTCCTTAACTGTCTCTGTATGCCAATTGCCTTGGCATCCTTCTTCTTTTGTCCTCTGCTGTGGTTGATTTCAGAACCTCTGTTATGACTGTCACTAGTCATCATCCTTTCCATCTCTATGAGCTCCTCACTCACTTTACTATGAGTTGCACTAAAGCCTCTTCAGCAGCAAGTCCTGTCCTGCCGCTACTTACCTCACCAAGCTCTCCTCACTCAGTCTTTTGGCAAGCAATTGGTTCTATCTCTGGAACCTCCTTTGAGCACTTCTCTTTGCTCTTCCTGGCTTCAACTCATCTTCCTGTTCACAACTGTCTTCCTTATCCAATCTCTATTGGATTTCCTCAAGGTTCTGCCACCTCTATGTTTTCACCTAGAAACATTCACCAGCTTCCTTTATCTATTAGCAATTGCCTTTTGGGAGTTGCAATAATATTTCAATGCAAAGACTACAATGTTCAAATCCAAATACAACCATAACATCTTACCTCCACGATCTCATCTGATCTTGTCCTTCCATTTACCTGTACTTCAATCTCATCATTCCTGCAATTCTATCCAACAAATCTTTATGCTTCCTCTACACAAATTCACTGTCAATCAAATTTTAGAATCTGATCCTTTCTTCCAATCTTCCGGCTTTATCTGCAAACTTTAGCTGTCAGCAACAATTCCTTCCTTGCTGAGTTTCTTCATTGCTGCAACCATCAATCCTCATTCCATTTCTTTGTCAGTAAAACTCAAATCAAAATTAACCAAACACAATACCTGCACGATCCAAGTGAATTTCCATTTCCCAACATCGCTGTGAATTCTTTTCTGTCTCTGCAATTCTGGTTAATTCTGCTTTACCTGTCTCTGAGAACTTAATGGTTCTCCTCCATTCTCCCAGCTGTACTCTGGTTGCTTGTCTTTCAGATTAGAATCTGATCTCCCTTACCTGCATACACATCTCTCCACACATGATTTGATATAAAGTCAAATTCAGTCTTCAATACTTCTTAAGAAACTTTCATACAGAGCCAAGCTCTGATACCAAAAATTGATGCAGGCAACCTGCATTTCCCAGAATCACATTTCTTGTTCAAAAATACCATTCAATCACTTGTTGAGAAAATCCCCTTCTGGCAAACTTAACTTCTTTTGGAAACTTCTTTGTACCAAACAATAATGGTTATAAAACCATGATTATTAAAAGCCTTGCTTGGAAATAAAAACAGAATTCATAAACTCAAATACTTTTAATCAAAACCCATTCCAAGACAAAAAGCTTTTCCATAAAAACTTCATGCCGAAGTTCACTACTTCAAATGTCAAGATTTTAACAAATCGACTTTCATCAGCAATCCATAATGTTAACCTCATCATATATTCTCGGTCTTTGGAAGCAAAATACCCATCTCATTTACTGTAAATATGGATCTGGCCATGCACTTACCTCTGTGAACACCATACATAATCAATAAGGCGCCCTCTCTTTGCGCAGCTTCGATCAACACTTTCACTCTTCAGCAGAAACTTTTATCATGGAAATTATACAATACACAGGTTCTGAATAAATGATAATGTGAGTGCAAATATAAATTTCAATCATAATTCTAATCCATGTGCTTATGCCTCTCCATGTTTCATTCTTAACAAACCATGACTCATAACAAGATTCCGCTCTTGAACTTTATAAGCCGCACTTACCCATGACAATCTATATAAAAACTTAGGATTCCAACATTCGGGTTTTAATACCGCTTCACTCCAACATTTAAACACTCAATGCATCGATACACTATTGAATCCACGTACTTTTTACACCATTTTAATCAACCCGAATCTCAAAGGAACAAAGGCTATGTTCACATACCCATGCTTCTCGATTTATCCATCATCTATCCTGATGACCGTGATATAAACCGAAAAGTAACACACTCTCATTTCAATTTGTAACAATCACACAAAACGTACCTTCAATCGATTGATTCAAAACTTATTTTGGTTGTGACTATCGCCTTAGCTTCTACACGGTTTCCGTCAAACACCACGGTATGGAATCGGATTTAAACATTACCACGAATTAAAACTTCAGATAAAAATGCTATTACACTTTCATTCCAGCGCTAAGATTTTCATGGGATCGATTCACAATGAATCTGGCAATTATAAATAGATCTTATTCAGCAGAACTATACAATTTAAAATTGTCCAATCGACTTCTACGCAATCACATACCCGATTTCAGACTCAAACTGCTTTCTTTAATGTCAGCGTTCTTGATATATATCATCTACTGTCTGTTCAGGAATTCGATAGAACAATTGTGCCAATGTTCTGCCTTTACATTGGTCAATCTCAACCAGTTGAAAAACGATTTCAGCAAAAACGTTCTGCAATTAATAAACTGATGCCACTACTCACAATTCACTTTTCTTTGTATTATGTCTCATGGTCCGATTACATTGCTGTTGTTCCAGAATTCAAATGCAAATAATTACACACTGGATTTAAATTAAGCGCTCTTCACAAAGGAGTGATCAGACATCCTTACGAATCCACAGAGATTTTGCAGATTAATAGATAAACACCAGAATTAAACATTTGATGTAATTATTCGTTGCTTCTTGAATAAACCATTAACTACAGGATTCAATTTGAATTTCAAATTGACATAACCAGTGAACTCAATTCATAATTTGAAACAATCAACAAGTCAGCACTACCTCTACGCCTTTCTCATTGCATTGTAATATCCACACCCATTATTCAAATCAGATTGTCAGTGCATTACAATTCAGAATCATACAATAACAATTCCACAGCTTTACAATGGAGATTAACTCAAAATCAATTCCTTTCATTACTCATGCAAACCTGAAATGAAGTCCTTCTTCTTCTTGGCCTGGTTTCAAAATTTCATTGGCCCTTACAAACTGCCAGAGGCTTACAGCCTTGGCTATTCAAGCCTTCTTTCAACCACTCTCACTCACACTCACTCAATGTCTTTTTCTCACAAAACCCCTTCCTATTTATACAATTTTAAAAATCATTTAATTAAATGCTCAATCCCTTCAATTCCTCAACAAACCCCTAAATCTCTCAACATCTCTAAAGGATAGGTTTTTATCCCTAAAATCCTTCAACTAATTAAATTCCCTCATATCCTTTTATTAAATAAAATGATATTTACAAAAATCCTCACCTTCTCCTATTTTATTCAAATTAATTAATAAAATATTAAAAATCATCACACCCCCTTTTAACATATTTACAAAATAAAAAAAAAACGCCCTTGATGCTCCTGCATCAATTCTCTAGGCAAATGCATGACTTTGAGCCGAACTATGAAGGATAACAAAAAAGTTCAACCCTTTCCTGCACAAGAAATTTATATGTAATATTTGTATGAATAAAATGGGTCTCTTATGCCTCTGATTCCCATCAAATTTGTTCCACGGCCTTGAGCTTTCCCCCTCTAGCTAATGGTTCATTATTTTTTTTGTACAACTTAAGCATTTTATTTAAATATTCTTCAAAGACATACTTAACTCCAATCTCAAGTTAATTACTATTTATTAGTATATCATACGATTGGGATCAACACCAGTAATCCCTTTGCATAGTATTCTGCTTCCTATTTGGAAACCCTGATTTACTTGTATATATCAACATTGTTCATTCAATGAGCAACAAAATGCATAGATAGGCACGAATTTCCATCACTGTTATAATCTTCATAGAGATATAATCATCTATATAAGCCATAATAACATATAATAGACCCAAGTCCAGAAGCATGATAACATCATGTAATATTATTTATCAACAGGTAATATAATAGACACAAGTCAAGAACTGTGACAACATCATGTGATACCATTTATCAATAGGAAATAACTTCTGAGGGTAAGAACTTATATTCAATTTTTAGGGTAATTGATTTGGTGACAAGGACTCTCCACCCAACCATAGACAGTTGCAGCCACAGTTACTTGTTGTTGTCACCACCGAGCCAGATTCCAGATTTTGAGGGGAATGCTTGCTTAACAGACTGAACACCAGTTAATAACAACACAGGGACTCTAGAAGACCTCCTTCCTTATTCCCAATAATTTTATTCCATATTTTGTCAACACAAAGGGTCCAGAGGTGCTCCACATCACCTTGAGTGTACACACAATGATTCACTCCCTCTAGGAGTCTAGAATCCTCTATAACCACGGTCCCAATCTAGTATTCCTTATGAACTAATTTAGGATGGTCCCTTCCCAAGATGTTACAGGGATCCAGAGATAGTTATATCAACACAAAACCTCCAGGGGAATCGAGCTATTACAGGGCTCCAGAAATTTCATCCCAACCCAAAACCTACAGGGACCCAAGCTCTTATACGGCTAGGGACCCAAGTTGTTACAAGGCTCCAAATATCTCTGTCTTAACCCACAACCTCCAAGGTCCCAAGTTGTTACAAGGCTCCAGGTATCTTATCTCAACCCATAGCCTCTAGGGACCTCAAGTTGTTATAGGGATCCTTAAACTAGCAGCTCAACCCACAACCTCCAAGGGCCCAAGTTGTTACAAGGCTCTAGGTATCTTATCTCAACCCATAGCCTCCAGGGACCTCAAGTTGTTATAGGGATCCTTAAACTAGCAGCTCAACCCACAACCTCCAGGGGGCCTAAGAACCGATCCCCTGCACTTCTATTCTCTTCTCTTCTCTTTTGCAACTCTGTTGACTGCACTAACATGATGTTTTCTATCCTTCTTCTTAATGTGATTTGTAGTTCTCCACTTGACTGGGCTCTCCCTTCTCCTAAATGAATCCTCTTCCCATAGGTGTCTTTCTCGAATTCTCCCTGGTTATGTTAAGATCGAAAACTCCTCTCCTCCTAAAAAAACCATCTTCTCGCTGCTATGTCTTTCTTCCTCTTCCTGGTATCTGCTTCCTTGGAATTCACAAGTTCGCTTCTGCTACCCTTCATCATATTTTCTTGTTTCCATTCCTTAAGCACACAGGTTTTGTACTTTTGTTACAACTTATTCAATTTGGATAGTTTTTACCATTAAATTCCTATACCAACAATATTTAATAGTTTTCCAACAATTCAGTTTCTTTCTCTACACAAGAAACCATAACTTCCCAAGCAAGCCATCCTCTTCCCCAACTCTGGAATTCATGTCCCTTGACTCATTTTTCCCTTTTTTTTCATTTCATTTTTTTTTTTAAATATTTACAATTTTTTTTATGAGAGAACCTTGGGTGGGGTTGTCATAGTCCCCTACCCCTTGTGGGAACATTGCCCTCCTTTTTCTTTCACCAATAATCCATATTGAAATTTAAAAATGTAAAACATACTATTTCATGGAGCTTTATATACAAAAATCTATACAATATTTAATATTTATATACACTTTCTTTATCCAACAAACAATAAAGGTAAATTTGCTTTCATGCGATCAACCATTTCCCACGTGGCCTCCTCTAGCCCAAAGTGCTTCCACTGCACCTTGAATTGTTCTATGGCTCGATTCCAGAGCTTGAGACTCCTCTGTTCTAGAGTGCACATTGGTTATGGTTGGAAATATCCTTTCGGTTCCACTTGTAGCACAAACCATTCAGTCACATGATTATAGTTTGACACATATCTTTTAAGTAAGGAAACATAAAAACATCATGAAATTTAACTAACGAAGGTAAAACCATCCTATATTCTACTGGCATAATCCTTTCAAGGGCTTTGAATGGTACACAATACCGTGGTTCCAACTTGGCGCATGTCCCAATTCTTAGGGAACTCCTTTTAGGTTTAACTCTTAAGTAAACATGTACTCCAACTTGAAACTCTTTGTGTGTTCTATGTTGATCCACATAGCTTTTCTGTCTATCCTGTGCCACCTTCAAGTTCCATGTTATGTTCATAACTCGTTTTTCCATATCCTTGAGCATATTAGGTTCTATATGGATTTTGTTAACTTGGTCACTCCATCTAAAAAGAGTGTTACAACTCCTGCCGTACAATTCCTCAAAGGGACTCATCTTTATGGACTCTTGGTGACCATTATTGTATGCAAATTCCACAAAAGGAAGATATTTTCCCATTTCTTGGGATGTATCACGTACATCCTTAGCATGTCCTCAAGAATTATATTGACCCTCTCTGTTTTCCCATATGTTTGTGGACGATAGGTTTCACTAAATTATAATTCTGCTCTCAACCCTGTAAACTATTCCTTCAAAAACCTGGAGTGAATTTAACATCCCTGTTTGACACAATTTTCTTGGGGATGCCATGTAGTCTCACAATCTCCTTTATGAATATTTGTGCTATGTCGCTAACAGAATTGGTGGACTTGAATACCAAAAAATGAGCTACCTTGCTAAGATTATCCACCACTACCATGAATGTGTTATGTTTCTTAGACGTTTTGGGAAATATGGTAATGAAATCCATAGAAATTACCTCCCACTTCCACTCTGGAATGGGGATAAGCTACAACAATCTAGCCAAATGTCTTCTCTCAGACTTTACTCGCTGGAATTATATGCACCTCACCACAAAATTAACCACTTTATTTTCAAATTCAACCAATAATAGGTCCTTTTTATTGTTGTAAGGGTATTTTGATAACCCTTATGACTCGAATATGACTTATTATGGAATTTTTTCATTATTATTCCTTTTACCTTGCCACATTTAGGCACGTAAATCCTACCTTTGAACCTGATTAGGACATACTCAGTGAGGCTATACTCTTCATGCTCACCGTGTTGCAACAAATTTTCTCTCACTCGCTGATATTTATGATCTTAAAGTCCAACACCTATGACTTTTTTTGTCAAATTCTTTGTGCAAGAACTTATAGTTGCTTAATGATTTTCCTGAATTCTTTGGCGTAGAGCATCAGTGACCTTGTTTTTCTCACCTTTTATGTACTTGATTTCAAAGTCAAATTCACTAAGTGTGGCCAACCATATTTCTTTCCTAGCATTCAAATTCAGTTTCCCAAAAAAAACTTTAGTCCGTTATGGTTATCATGAGTGTGAATTTCCCACCGAGGAGGTAATGCCTACACATCTTCAGAGCATGAATGATGGAAACAACTGTAAATAATGACTGACGTAGTTCACCCCATTCTCATTTAACTTATTAATTCGTGGCATATTTCTTTCCCTTCTTGCATTAAGAATCCATCGAGTCCTTCCTTGTAGGCATCTATACATACCAAGAAATCCTTGTCAAGATCCACAATACTTTGTACTGGTGCATTGGTCAGCAATTGCTTTATTTGTTCAAATCTTTATGCACATTTTGTGGTCCACTCAAATTTCTTCCCTTTTCTCTACAACGTTGTAATGGGGTGACCTATCCTGGAGAAATTTTTAATAAATCTCATGTAGTATCTTTCTGAACCCATGAATGACCTAACTTTGTCCACATTCCTTGGAGTTGGCCACTCCCTTATACCTTTAATCTTCTCAGGATCAAATACGATTCCTTCCTTGGAGAAGATATGTCCCAAATAATGTATATGTGACTAGAATAAGTCACACTTTTTGAGCTTCACATATATCTTGTGCTCTTTCAAAGCTGTAGTATTGTAGCTAGATGTTTCTCATGTTCTTCTTCTGATTTTGAGTATACCATTATGCCATTGACAAAAAAAAATGACATACTTGTCCAAATAAGGATGAAACATGTTGTTCATTAGGAACATAAATGTAGCAGGGGCATTGATAAGTCCAAAGGGTACCACTACAAACTCGTAGTGCCCGTACATTGTTCTAAAGGCGGTCTTATGAATATCCTCCTCCTTGATTCTCATCTGATGGTATCTGGATCTCAGATCAATTTTAGAGAAAAAAATTTCTCCTCTTAACTTATCAAAGAGGTTATCAATTCTTGGTAATGAATACATGTTATTAATATTAATTTTGTTTAGATTTCTATAGTCAATATACAATCTAAGAGTTCCATATTTATTTTTCACAAATAGTACTGGTGCTCCCCATAAAGAGACACTTGGCCTTATATAGCCTTTGTCAAGCATTGATTTCCGTTGCAATTCCAACTCAACCAACTTTAGGGTTCTCATTTTGTATGGCGCCTTAGATGTCAGTGTTGCTCCAAGTATTAGCTTGATAGAAAAATTTACCTCTCTACAAGGAGGCAATCCAAGAACTTCCATTGGAAATACATTTGTGAACTGCTAGAAAACGGGGTATCTTTGTGGCAATTCAACTTCCTCACCCCCTGTTCCCAAATCACCATTATTTTCCTTAGTAATCTATACTGCAAATAACATGCAACCTTTTCTACCATTGCGTTTGGATTTCACAGTAGTAACTAACCTTATCGAAATGAGCTTTGATGTGGTTACATCCAGTCCATGCCTATAAATATGTCATACAATCCCAGTGGTAATATATTCGAGTGGGCAGTTTTGGGCATGTCACTAAGATCAAATACACATGAACTTACCCAATGACTTATCCTTCTCTTTATTCCAGTTTCCAATTAAACTAACCAAGGTTCTTCGTGTAATTATCTGATTAGATTGCATTTCTCAGCGAGTTCTAGGCTGACATAGTTGTAATTATAACTTGGATCAATTAAAACGGAAACAAATTGTTCTTGCAACTTACCTTCCATATCAATGATGGACGCGTAATGATATGCTTGGTGGTTATCCACAGCAACATATATTCTAGGCATACTCTGAGCTACGTCGCCCACTGTGCTTGCCTCTCGTGCTCTATAAATCTTTGGTCCTGTGTCATATTGGTGTGGACATGCTCTTCTTCTGTGGTTGTCACCACAAGTCCAACATTTGAGTGGATCACAAACTTCAAACTTGGGTGGGTTTGTCGTTGGTTGTTGCGTCGTTTTCCTAACTGTGGCAACGTTGGCCTTCTATTGAAATTGTGTCATCTAAGTTGGGTGTTTACCTTCCTTCCTTTCCAAGCCTCTCCTAGGAAAATTTCTCTGATTTCCAATGTTACCCTTGGCCTTCCAATTACTTATGGTATCAAGCCTGTGTTTGGCTTACTCATAGCAGTGTATTAGATTCTTGATAACTTCCTTCAGGGTTTGGGGCTCCAGTAACTCAATTTCCTCCTTAAATTCCATAAGCAATCCACTGATGAATATTTGGATTTTGGATTTTCATCCTTGATATATGGAACATATCTCAATAGCTCTAAAAACTTGGTGTCATATTCATCACTGGTTAATTGACCCATTCTGAATTCATAAAATTATTTGGCCTTGTTGTTATAATAACATTCAGACAAGTACTATTCTCTGAAGAGATTCTCAAACTCTTCCCATGTCAATTCTCTTTCAACAATGTCCCTTACATTTTTCAGATTCTCCCACCATATATCGACTTTTCCTTTTCAATTGTAGGCAGCTACTCTAGCTTTCATATTCTCAGAATAGTTATGTATCTTGAAGAATTTCTTCATTCCTAACATCCATGATTCTGCATCTTCTAATTTCTTAATGTCCCCTTAGAATGTAGGTAGTTTAGCCTTATTGAACTCCTCAGGCATGTGATCCTTTTCCTTGATTCCTGAATGGTGATGATGGTAGTGAGAATGGTGGTACCTCCGAGCAACAGAACTAAATGGTTTGATAAAATGGTGTACTTGAGTGCTAGTTCCTTCCATGGGGTGCTCGAAGGTACATCCTTGGGCACAATGTCCTCACTCCCTTGCCGATGTTTCTTTCTGGGTCAACTACCATCTACTCTGTTGGTATTCTCTTCTTATTCATAAAGGCTTTTCTTGTTTATATGACTAGCCATCCTTTCTGGTTTCCTTTGCCTCTGCCAATATGAAAGAATTTGGCGCAAGATGACTGCATTGATCTCAGCTTGCCTTTCTTGGGCTCTTACCAACCTCTAATTATCAACCTTAAAGCTTCTTACCTCATCCCTAAGGCTTATGAAGGTTTCCATCCAGTCTGGCTAGTGATTCCCTTCCTTTTAGCCAATTGATCCTTCCTCTTCGTTAGCTCTGGCCCCGTCACTTCCATGTTGTGATTGATCAGAACTATACTCAACCATCCCAATCCTCATGTTTGTGTTCCCTTTAATTTTTTACGATGCTTGCACAGTGCTATCAACCACACACATTGTTAGAAACATAATCACAAGTCTATTTCTAGCATGTATGATTCTTCCACATAAGGCTATGTTGTGACAAAACAACCCAGTCAATGTGAAAACATAATCATAATTTATATGCAATAATCATTTAAAATTGCAATCATAACAATCTATAGTAAACCCAATAGAAACAACGCTCGGTAATTCAGAACACCCAACAATCACGTAACAAATTTCACCAACATTACTTGCTCACGATTAGGCCCATCCAGTCCAAGTGTTGAACTTTCGCTCTGATAGCACTTTGTAACGTACCCTTCCCATTGACCTCGAGTAAGAGGGCCGCCACTAGGAAGGTCCATCTCCCATTGTATGGTCATGGGATTGGAAATATAAATCTTAGACCTTCTTTCTCACCCTCTTATCATTTATTTATATAATCATACCTTGCTATTTATTCATTTTCTAATTCTCTCCTCAGATTTTTTCTTCATTTTTTTTTCCACACACAAGGGACAATGGCCTCTTGCCTCCCACTACCATGCGAAAATGTACTCACCTAACATTCAGATAAGAAGAAGGGTCGAGAAGACATGAACTTCCCCATGCACGATTACCATTCGATGGTACGACACTTGAATTCTGACCAAGTCAGAGTCAGCCTAACTCATGAGCGGAAGAATCTTCCTCCTTCATGGAGATCCAACCTCTGACTTTCGACCAAGTTGGGGTTGAAATATATCTCTCCTGTTGTCGTGTCATTTTTGTAGGTACGCTGCCTGACTTTTGACCAATTAGGGGCAACATCACTCCTCATTTGTGGTCACCGTAACATCAACTCTGACCTTTGACCTTTGATTTTTTCCTTGGAACTTATAAACTCCACTTGGCCTGCGCGCTTGGTAGCGTAATCTCAACAACGAATCTAGGATTTAGATGCTTAGGATTTATCTCCTCGAATTAGGATAAGGTTTAGTCATTCTGCTCATTATAAGGTAGAGATGCACTTCTCTTCTCCGCATCAAGGTAACTCGCTACCCCTGCCATGGTGCGATTAAGGGACTTTTCCCCTATCTCATGCAATGCAACTAAGGAGAGCTTCTATGATCATTCTTCTAATTCATCTCCTTATGATGTTTATCATATTTATCCAACTTTCTTAACTAACGTTCTGGTTCAAAAGTCCCGTGGACCTCAAAAATGATTGCAGAGCTTGAAATCGACGACAAGAAGTAATTAACTCTTTTCACGGTGCTACCCCTACTATGCTTGGGTAATATATTGTGTAATAGATTTCAGCCCCTCCCGGTTTCCTTGTTTTCGAATAGGGAGTTCTAGGCATGGTGGTTACGACACTTTCTTGACCATTAACCACCACGGGTTTAGTGTGAACTCCTGAAAGGACTTCACCTCTCCTTCCACACGCTAATAGTGCCTGGATCTTCTTCAAGGATGCAAACTATTTCAAGGTGCTATGCAGAACCTCCTGGCTCCCCACCAACACCACGAGGATGCTAGCGACAGATAACCAGTCTGCTGAAAGTGCAAGGTTGGATAAGCCTTCCCGCAAGATCCTCTGGCTAACCTCACGCTTTGAGGTAGAAATTACTCCTTTGGTTCTATCACGACATGCTCTGTGCACATGTACGAATTTGAGCTGAAATACGAAGAATAACAGAGAAGTTCAACACTTTCCCACACAAGCAGTTTATATGTAATGTTTATATGAATAAAAACAAGTCTTTTAACCCTATGATTCCCATCATAATTGTTCCACAACCCTAAGGTTTCCCCCTTTGGCCAATGGTTCATTATTTATTTTGTACAACTTAATAATTTTATTGAAATATTCTTCAGAGACATACTTAACTCCAATCTCAAGTTAATTACTATTTATTGATATATCATAGGCCTTGAATCAACACTAGAAATCCCTTTGCACACTATTTTGCTTTGTGTTTGGAATCCCTGATTTAATTTGTTTATATATCAACATTGTTCATTAAATGACCAAAAAAATGCATAGATAGGTCGGACTTGCCATCATTGTTATATTCTTCACAGAGATATCATCATCTATATAGGCCATAATAACATATAATAGACCCAAATCCAAAACCATGACAACATCATGAAATATTATTTATCAACAAATAATATAACAAACACAAGTCTATAATTGTGACAACATTATGCAATATCATTTATCATGAGAAAATAACCTATGAGGGTAAGAACCTATCTTTGTTTTGCAGGATAATTGAGTTGGGGACAAGGATTCTCCACCCAAACGTAGACAACTTCAACCACATTTACTTGTTTTTGTCACCCTCGAGCTAGATTTTAGAGCCTAAGGGGAATGCTTGCTTAAGGGACTGAACACAAGTTACTAACAACACTGGGACTCCAGAGGACCTCCTTCCTCAATCCCAATGGTCATATTCCATATTTTGTTAACACAAAGGGTCAAGAGGAGCTCCACCTCACCTTGAGCATACACAGAGTGATTCACTCCCTCTAGGAGTCAAAAATCCATTGTAACCACGGTCCCAATATAGCCTTCCTTGTTAAATTCTTCAGGATGGTATCTTCCCAAGTTGTTACAAGGATCCATATACAAATATCTCAACCCACAATCTCTAGGGGACCCAAGATTTTACTGGGATCCAAATATTTCATGCCAACCCATAGCCTTCAGGGACCCAAGTTGTTCCTAGGTTCCAGATACCATTGTCTCAACCCACAACCTCCAGGTACCCCAAGCTGTTATAGGGCTCGAGAGACTACTAGCTCAACCCACAACCTCCGGGGAACTTGAGAACTGATCCCCTTCACTTCTCTTCTCTTTTGCAACTCTGTTGAATACAATAACATGACGTTTGTTGTCCTTATTATTAATGTGATATGCAGTTATCCACTCAGTTGGGCTCTCCCTTCTCCCAAATGAATCCTCTTCCCATATGTGTCTTTCTTGAATTCTCTCGGGTTTTGTTAAGACCGAAAAAAAACCATCTTCTCGTTGTTATGTCTTTCTTCCTCTTCCTTGTATCTGCTGCCTTGGAATTCACAACTCTCCTTCTGTTTCCCTTCTTCCACTGTTCTTGTTGCCATTCCTTAAGCATTAGTTTGTGTACTTTTGTTACAACTTATTCAATTTGGAGAGATTTTTCCTTTAAATTCCCGCACCAACAGTCTTTAATGGATGTCCAACAATTAAATTTATTTCTCTGCACATGAAACCATAACTTCCCAAGCAAGCCATCCTATTCCCCAACTCTGGAATCCATGTCCCTTGACTCAATTTTTCCTTTTTTTTTCATGTATTTTTGGCATATTTACAATGCCTTTGATGAGGGAACCTTGGGTAGGGCTGCCACACTTTAACAAACAAATATACATATATTATATTATAATGAAAAGTGTATTGTACTGAGTAGTGTTTAAAGTGTTATACTTGTCCAGAATATTCCTTTTTCCCATTTTATTTATGTATTTGTTCATATTCATTGAAGTGTGTTGGTTACTTCCTAGGACGTTTGTATATTTTTTTGTTTTTTTAAATATATATATATATATATATATAATTTGTTTTTTCTAATATATTATGTAAATAAAAATAATAAAAATAAAAATAAATTATTGACCCATAGTATTTATGCGGAATATAGTTTATTAAATGGGGGAAAGATGAGCTTAGATCCATCTTTACTCAGATCTACCAAGCTCTCAGAGGGATCAACTCTCTTTTCACTCTAAAAGAAGTTTGCACCTCAAGATATTCGACCTCTCTAGTCGTTTGGTAGATCTGGAGTTAAGATGGATCTAGGTTGGTATAAATATAAATATATTATTTGGGCGAGCCAAGTATGGAAGATATGTTGTAAGGTTATATTATGTTATGTGATGTAAACATTTTAACTCGATCAAATTACATTAAAAAAAAAATATTATAATTATTAATTAGAACATTTAACTAAAAATAAAATAAAATAAAAAACAAAATTATTAATTAAAATAGCTTAAATTCATTTTAATTCTAGATCTAGCAAGTTCTAGATCTCTAAATCTATAATTTTTAATAAATTTTCATAATGTTATAAGATATTTTATTTGAAAATATAAAACAAGTGTGATATGGAGTGTTGATGCTTAGTACATGCCTCTTAATTTTTTTTGGGGGTTCACAGAATTCAGAGATCGGTGACTGCTACATCCACCGAAACTGTCGAATGTAAAGCCACCTGAAGGGATCCGTCTCACTAGCTCATTTTAGAGCCAAACCCCAAGGGTGTCGAGGAGAATTGACCCCATGACCTCTCATAGTGAGGTACTTATATGGCGGGTACTTGACCAATTGAGCTAACCCTCACGGCTTAGTACCTTCTTCTTATGCAAAAAGTAATTGAAAACTTTAAACAAAAATATTTCATTCAATATCCACTAAAACCTTAAACTATATAAAAATTAGAAGTATGAAAGTTCATATATATAAAAAGAAAACAAATTCCTTGCAATCCTTATAGCTTAATGGTAAATAAAATGTATATTAAAAATAATTGTAAAAAATGTAAAATTAAGTAATATATATGATAGAAACAAAATGAAATTAAGAAGTATATGCATTTTTACACACACACACACATATATATTTTGTAAACTTGGCTGGACTACATCTTCATCATGTTGATTGTATCACCCCGATCGGGACAAGGGATTGAACTGATGACTTCACATTAAGGAGTGTCTTAACAGAACACCCGATTACCGTCTATCCAAGACCTCGTGGACAATAAAACATGGACAATAAAATATTATTTTAATATAGTTAAATAATAAAATTATTTTAATATTGTTAAAGAATAATTTTGTATTTTTATTTCACTTTTATATGAATATTTGTTCACGAAGTGTTACGTAGTAGCTAGTACATGTCTCTAAGTTTAAATATAGTTAAATTGGAGTCCTAACTACTAAAAATGCTGATCAATTAAAGCCTTCATAAAAAAATAGATATGAAAGTGAAAATGTTGTACTAAAATTGTGTTGTTTGGTGAACACCCTACCTCGTTGGTTGTAATGAAGCTTTATAACTTTATTTCATTGCTAATGTTTCACTTAGATTGATATGAAGAAACCTAGTTTCAACTAAATGAGATGCCCAAGAAACTTGTTTTGCACAACCATTTGTCTCCTAAAATGTTCATGGGCATTGTATATGTTTGATATAGAGATGAATGTAATAGTGTTTGTGGCAGTGAAGGCATGGGAATATGGAGTAAAATTTTTATTATTTTCTCTCAAATGACATCTTGTTCTAAACAAGATTTCTTTCTTTTGCATAGCAAAATAAAGTTGGAATGATCAATACCTTTCCATACTTAAAATGAAAAAGGTTATTCTTGCGATTTGTACATTGAAAAAAATTACAACTTTGTGCAGTCCAATAATGATGATAATTTGTATCAAGATTAGTGAAGTGTCCTTTCTATTGTAGACCCTAATTAAGCCAAATGTTTAATCTTTCATCATATTAAATTAATTCTAACGGGTACAAGATTATGATTAATGACGTGACATAAAAAAAAATACACAACATCAAAAATAAATTTTTTATTTATGTTTGTTTTATTCATCGAATTGCACACCAGTGGTATCTGTGTTCGTTTTCCAAGTGAAATGAAATAGGTGCAAGGTTTGAGATTGTGATTAGTGTTGTGTGTCTAGATGAGGGCCACATTTAAGATGTGCATTCCTAACATATTTGAGAAATAATATTTGCTTGATGGGGAATGTAAATTGTGACAACTAGAGACAATGATTGACAAAGGTTATTAGGTTATCTCTGAGGTTATCGGGTTAGATTTTAAGGAAAACCAAAGTATCATAGCTTTTAAGCTTGAAACAATATTCCAATAACATTTCTTTTACATGAATATTTGTTCACTAAGTGTTACGTAGTAGCTAGTACATGTCTCTAAGTTTAAATATAGTTAAATTGGAGTCTGAACTGCTACAAAAGCTGATCAATTAAAGCCTTCATAAAAAAATAGATATGAAAGTGAAAATGTTGTACTAAAATTGTGTTTTTTGGTGAATACCCTACCTCGTTGGTTGTAATGAAGCTTTATAACTTTATTTCATTGCTAATGTTTCACTTAGATTGATATGAAGAAACCTAGTTTCAACTAAATGAGATGCCCAAGAAACTTGTTTTGCACAACCATTTGTCTCCTAAAATGTTCATGGGCATTGTACATGATTGATATACAGATGAATGCAATATTGTTTGTGGCAGTGAAGGCATGGGAATATGGAGTAAAATTTTTATTATTTTCTCTCAAATGACATCTTGTTTTAAACAAGATTGCTTTCTTTTTCATAGCAAAATAAAGTTGGAATGATCAATACCTTTCCATACTTAACATGAAAAAGATTCTTCTTGTGATTTGTACATTGAAAAAAATTACAACTTTGTGCAATCCAATAATGATGATAATTTGTATCAAGATTAGTGAAGTGTCCTTTCTATTGTAGACCCTAATTAAGAAAAATGTTTAATCTTTCATCATATTAAATTAATTCTAACAGGTACAAGATTATAATTAATGACGTCACATAAAACAAAATACACAACATCAAAAAAGCAAGTTTTTATTTATGTTTGTTTTATTCATCGAATTGCACACCAGTGGTATCTGTGTTCGTTTTCCAAGTGAAATGAAATAGGTACAAGGTTTGAGATTGTGATTAGTGTTGTGTGTCTGGATGAGGGCCACATTTCAGATGTGCATTCCTAACATATTTGAGAAATAATATTTGCTTGATGGCGAATGTAAATTGTGACAACTAGAGACAGTGATTGACAAAGGTTATCGGGTTATCTCCGAGGTTAACGGGTTAGATTTTAAGGAAAACCAAAGTATCATAACGTTTAAGCTTGAAACAATATTCCAATAACATTGCTTTAATGGCAGTGTCCTTTCAAGCAATTTACATTTGATGGCGAGGAGTCTTTATGCCAAAGTCATGTTCCCAAGAGCCTCTTCATATGATACTAGAAGAATCGATGTGACGATTCCACAAGAAAACATTGATGATGCTCGTTATGCAAGATGATGACTCATTTTTCTTTGAATTAGATAATAGCTCCCAAACCAAACTAAAGCCATTAGTACATGCATCTTTGTAAAGTAAAACAAAAAAGTGTGTAAATCTTTCACACGATGAAATTTAGTTAGATAAATGCCACTAATAAAAGTCGACTTCAATTTAGAGCAGTGTAACTAATGGACATTTTTTCAAATTTTCTTAAATATATTTTTATAGGTGTTTTTTTTGGAATAGTAAATTGGACTTTTGTAATTTACACAATTAAAATGTTTCAATTTCTTTATGTTAAAATTTATTTATGCATTTGAAACACACTTTAAGCAAAGAAAATTTATTATTTTAATATGTCTAATTTCAATAAAGTCAATTATCTTTTAAATAAATTGTGAAAGTTAAAACTTTATATGTATCTTTTTTAATAGTTAATTAGACAAAGTTTTGGTAGATGATAGCTCTAATGCCAAAAATGAAAAGAGATATGTCCACTAGTAAAATACTATCACTAAAATTATTTATTTTTCCAAAATTATTTCTTTCTCAATCTCTTTTCATAAAATTTCAATATAAAAAGTGATGAAACTAAACTTCATACAAATCAAATGATCTACAATTCATAAAAACCTAATAAACACTAAAATATGATTACATTAAAATTAAGCTACAACAAGTTGACCCAGAAAATTTGTAGGAACCATTTGACAAGCCATAATGAGCTCGTCCCTATGAACTTAACTCCTAACATAGCCTGAAATACAATTACATTAAAATGGAAACTTCACTTATGTGGTTTATAAAATCATTTGGTACCATAAGGATAAGTGAGAAGTACTAATATCTCAGGTAGTGAATTCTATGGTCTAAAGACATTTACTCTCTAAAAAATTGATTTTTCTGAAATTAGCTAAGAGTATGAAAATTTCATGTTACATTTAATTCACATCATATCATTTAAGCTTGAAAAGAGATTTAGAGCAGATATTGGAAAAACATAGAAGAAGATTGTTTAGAATTTTTTTTGAGAAATTGACTAATAAAACAAAGAGATAATTATAATTATTCTTAAAATTTAGAGGTGGAAAGAGGGGGAGGGTTTTTATCAATCTTGAGGGAAAAATGGAAATTTGATATTCATGGGGATTAGGAAACATAACCAATAACCAAGCTAAAATGTATAGCTTGCTGCAAGGACTAATAATTTCCAAAGATATAAGAGTGAACCAAATAACCATCTTGGGAGGCTCCATGATTAAGATACAATACATTATCAAAGGAGTAGGCTCCAAGGACAATCAACTTGCTCAGAATCAAATCTTTTCTCAATAGTTTCGATGAGGATAATCTCTTCCATATCCTATGGTATAACAATATGGAGGCGGATATCATGGAAAATATGGCGTTTGCCCTTCAGGAGTCAGAATTGGTGATTAATGACACCAAGGGAAAATATATTATCCCCTAAGCTCAACACTAGGGGATCATATCTTTATCGCTTCGCATCCCCAATCAAAAATTTAAGAGCGAAGGCATTCAAATCATTGAAACGTGGGAGTATTATAAGTTTGCAAGGCTCGAAATTTGATATGTCATTAGGTGGTTGGCTCAACCTCGTGAAAGTGAAATGTACATGATTCAAAACCATGCAAGGTTGCAGGCTTTGAATTTGCACGAGGTTGGCGTTTATATGCAAATTCGGTTTCTCGCATCTCGTTGTAGTATGATTGCTTTCCTTTGTTTCCCCTAGGTGAAATTTGATGAAGGTACAATGGCGCATGTGTGGAAGAATTTGGAGTTTGTTTTTGAAAATCAGAGGCATGATGTAGGGATAGGGAGGGTGTTGTATTTATTTGCAAATCTTCCAAATTTTTTCTCAATGCCATTGCTCAAGGGTGTGTCTCAATGGTGGGATTAGGGCTGCAATTACCTTAAGAGTGGATGGGAAAAATCATGTATGATATATGGCTTCTTCTAGTGGCGTCTCGGGTGCCAGTAAAGTCCAGGTCTATGTGATTGAGCCTTTATCGGGGGGGTTCATAGAGTCAACAACAGGACAATCATAAGGAGTTCTTGGGCTTGTTGTTGGAGAAGCCTAGGCGTTAAATTGGTAGGTTGTTTTGGTGAGACATATTTCTCTACAATCTTAGTACTTCTCTATGTTTGACGGCTATGAACGATAGAGGAAACTTGGGATTGTTGCGAAGTTGATTTTCTTGGCCAGGAAACCTGTGTGTGTAGGGCACAATTTTTTTTGGAAAATTGAGCGTGGGTTGGTCACCACATATAAAGTTAGACATGGTATGTAGTAAGTATTGGCATATAATGGCCAAGTCTAGCTCTGAGGGCATCCAGTTGGGTAATTCTAGTGATCAAATGGACACAGACGCATCCTACGGTTCCATTTCCTCTTCTTTAGAAAGTATATGCATGCATTGCAGGAAGTCACATGAGGATTTGGTTTAGGTTGATTTTCATCTTCAAACTTAGGCCCTACATTCATCCCATGCCTAGATAGAGTTCTCGGATAAGTTGATTGCTCTTCGGATTGAAATTGCTTAGATTATGGATGAGGTATTTTCCCTGCGTCGTACGCTTATGGATATGAAGGAAACAATGGAAATGTGGGTCATGGAAGATGGACTCAACTGGTTGGAGATAGACCTCAACAAATCAACACAGGAAATGGATTAAACACCCTTCTTCATAATACCTTGTTCGCATTTTAGATCTTATGTTTAGTTTGTCTTTGAATTTTGGGTTTTCATGTTTGCTTTTCATAATTGTAGGCCTGAACTCGCTAGCCAAGTATGTCTATGCTTTATGTAACTATCATCATGTCTGTCATATGTCATCACTAAACTAGTACGCTGGTAGTTGGATATGCCTTCTTTTGCATGTTGTAGCTCGATCACTAGAGTTTGGTAGTTATGGATCCTTGAGATGTATCCCTGTCTATTTGGATGCGACCGGGCACATATTTTCAAACAAATATTACTCATTTCCATTTAAAAATAAAATAAAATATATAAACTCTTCAAAAAACCAACAAATTTAAATTAAGTTGGGGTTGCATGAGTAAAAACTTAAAATTAACGAATTGGAAGTAAGTGAATTTCGAAACAATATCCCACCATTTTAGTTACTTAGGGTAAAAAAAACAAGCTTAAATTATTGATTTAAAATCTTGAAAGTCTGTGTACATCTAATGATTTTCAGAACTAAGAAGCAACAAACATGGAAAAAAAAACAACAAACTGATTAACAACCTCTCTATAAATTATAGTGAACTAGCCTCCTATCTAAATTGTTGAAGTATTATACAATACATCTTCACGAGATCCTAAAATATGGGATTTTATACACACCTTGATTTGGATCTGCATGAACTTGACATATTGAATTTCTTTTCAAGCGTTGTACTAATATCAACTTGATCACAAATCGAGCATATACAGTTTGATCAACTTGTACTAATATTAACTTGATCACAAATCGAATGTATACCGTTTGATCAACTTCAGTAATTGAAATTTCAACCATGAAACCTGAATGCTTACTTTTAAATGAAAGGCATATCTTGGTGCTATTTGGAACAAGATTCTATAAAGTTTCAATCGTTCGTTTCTTTCTTATCGATTTTGTAAAATCAAAATCGAAAGAGTTGAGGACTGAAAATCTCAATTAAAACATCATGTATAGAGAAATTCTCTATAAATTTACACTTGCATTGTGTGGCTTTGCATGTAGCTAGTAAAACCCACCTGTACATAAAATGTTTGGGGATTAGTCATAGAACCCCATCGAGAGCGAGGTTTTAGATTACTACTAAGTGTTGGCCAGTTGTTATCAACATGCTTTGATCTGAATGTAATTTCACATCTTCACTACTAGAAATATTTGAATATAAATTTATCTTGGTGCTCGTAAAATATGAAGACCCTACAGTCGAAGAATCATTGATAGTGGGGATGGTCATTTGGTTGATTTCGAGATAAGGATATGATTTGAAAGGAAAATGGAATAATGAAATATGTACAACATATTTCTTGAAAGTGGAGGGAAAAAATATGATGAAAATCACCAAAATCAACAAGGGAAAATTATGAAGAAAATCAACAAGGGAAATGTGGATGTGTTTGTTTTAGTAAAATCCCTAAACATACTTGCTTTAGGTGTCATCATTATATCTTTTTAAAATATTATTATTTTTAGAATCTAAGCTTCTGTGATCCATCATATAAATTTATAAAATCTCTTTTGGTAATAATCACATGCATTGGAACATTGTCGATGCGTTTTGAACCAACCAGTGTGGTTCATCATCAGGACTAGGTGAGAGATCAGATCCGGACAATAAGTTTAAATAGATGTAAGATGACTAAACTAGCCGTTAAGATAACGACTAGTTTGACTTTTAATTTGTAATTTTTTTAATTTTTTAATTCTTAATTTTTTACTTAATTATATATATATATATAAAATTAATCTTATTTTATTTAATTATTAATTTAATTTTTTTTTTAATGAGTTAGTTTGACTTTTAAAATTTTTATTTATTTATTTAATTATTTATATATATTTGATTAATTAATAACAGTTAGTTTCATTTTATTATTAAAATATTTAATTAATTTATTCAATTTATTAATTCATTATTTAATATATATATATATATATATATATATATATATATATATTTCTTATTTTATTAAGTTGATTTAATTATTTAATTATTAATTTAATTAATCTATTGCGCGAGGACAAAAAAGGAACCAGGCTTAAAAAAAAAGACAATAAAAAATATAAGGCAGATATCCAACACTTGCTTATGTTCTAGCCATCATCTCTATTGAGATTAACGGGTCTTTTTTCAATTTCTAAGGCCTCTATTAACTTACGATGATGGAAATGGTGATCCTATCAATGACTTTAGCCTCTTCGATGCAACTATGATGGTTAGTCTTTTCTGCATGCTCAGCTAGGGAAAACGAGTGAGATCTTCCATGTTTAATGTCAGCAGCATGCTCATAGATCCTTTGATTTATAGATTGATTAGTTTCACCTATGGAAGGAGTCCCACAGGAATAATGAATGATGTAGACACCTTTCCCATCCCTAGGGTTAATCAGATCTTTAACCGATTTGAGAAAGCTGCGAATCGCGTTAAGGGGCTTGAAAGATGAAGACACCTTAACACAATTCCTGTCTCAAACTCGATTAAATTGATTAAGAGCAGGATAAGGAAGGTGTCGTGCAAGTTCCTTGACTAACTGTGGAACCTCCCACCCTTAGGTGAAACTGAAACTCGTCCCTATAAATCAAAGATGCAAAGGCATCTTCTTGACGTCAAACATGGAATATCCGCTCATACCCCTTTCTCTGGGCATGCAAAAAGACTAACCATCATTTTTGCATCGAAGAGAACTAAGATCATTGCTGAGTCAGACCATTTCCATCATCGTAAGTAAAGGCGATTAGAAAATCGAAAAAAGACATAGATTAATCTCAATAAGAATGATGGGTATAGGATATAAAAGCGTGTTGGATGCCTACCTTATATTCTTGTTTTATGTTTGACATGTGACTTACGTGTTCCTTTTTGTCCTCCTTGATAAATTAATTAAATTAATAATTAAATAATTAAATCAACTTCATAAATAAGACATATATATATATATATATATATATATATATATATATGATTAATAAAGATTAGAGATAAAAATAATTAATAATATTTTAAATAATAAAATATTAATATTATTAATTGTATAATATATATAAATAATTAAGTAAATAAATAAAAAATTTTAAATATTGCCCATTAAAAATAAATAAATAAATTAATAATAAAATTATATATATATATATATATATATATATATATATATATATATATATATATATATATATATATATATATATATATATAAGATAATTAAGTAAAAATAAAAATAAAAGAATTAAAAAGTCGAACTAACTAAAATATCTTAATGGCTAGTTTAGCCATTTCTAAGACCATATAAAAATTCTCAGATAGATAATAAAAAAGAAATTAATTTCTAAAAAAACTTGAAAATAATTTTTAAAATTTACTTAATATGAATTTTTGGAAAACATCATTAAAACTTTATAATATTTTTTTTAGTTTTAATAGAAATCAAACCTTTTTGATAAAAAACCAAAAACAATAAATTAGTGCCTTTTTAAGCTATGTATCCCTCTATATAAAACCTTTTTTTACCATTTGTATGAGAATATTAATAAATATTCTCTTTCCAGGATGTTAAACTTTTCAACGTTAATATTATTCTATTTTTACCTTTTGTATTTACATTTTATCAACTTAGATCATAGTAAAACCATGTGAGGATAGTCTATCTTTTGGTTGAATTAACAAAGTAATTTGGTACTCATTTTCCTGCCGTCTCAATAATATGAATTAAATTAACATCAAAGCCAACAACAAGCGTCTTAGACACAAGAATGAGTTAAAATGTTTTAAGTTTACCATCACAATTGTTGGGCCCATGAATTTTAGTGGCCCATGATATGTTGCAGGTAATGAAGTTTATAAATAGGCTTGAATCCTCCATCGTAAGGTGCTATATGAGAAGTTGTTGGATTCACTTGGCCATTAGTTTGGCCAAAGGGTAATTAAAAAACTATATAGCTCATTTTTTATGTAATAATTTTTCATGATAAATTCTTGTTATTTTCATGGATGTATTTGCTTTTATTTGATTTATCTTGTCTCGTTCACACTTAACAATTGGCATCATAGATATGAAAAGAGTAGTTGTGTGCATTGATTTTGTTAGTGAAAAATCGGGTGATATATGTCATAGTCTTAATAAGTGAGTAGAGTTTTTTTAGTGCATGTTAAGGCCAAACTGTGAGTGATTTGATGTTAATGGCAACATTGGCATACTACGGGGTTCTCGTCAGAGGAGAGGTTGAGAATTAAGTTGAAAAAAAAAGTAATTATACTTAATAGTGTTAGTAACATCAACTCCAAGTGGGTTGTAACCTCCCTTGCTTGACCAACCCATTTCATTGAACTCTAATTTAACCTGCAGGAAGTTGATGCCTAACATTGCATCTACCACGATGTCTAGCTAGGCATCCAACATGCATCCAACATGTTGGAGTATATCAATTGGACATCTAGTATCTCTATAGTGTTGAGGCTTAATAAGGCTTACTTGAGAGAAATGTTGGCAATATTTGAACTTCAATGGAGTACATATACTTGTCCATAAGAAAAAATAAAACAAAAGGTTCCCATCTGATTGAGGAAGCTTAACATTGATTGAATTATATATTAGACGTATTGGAGAACAATCCATTGAAACGTGTATAGGGGAAGGCTGGTGCATCCAAAATTCGTTGATTAAGATCCAAAATGAATTAAAGTTAGAACAAGGAAAAAAATGGCACAAAGGTGGATGACAAGAACCAAATGGTAGAGCTTCCATTTCTCACTTCTGTTGCATGAGAAATCCCACAAGAAGGGGGCCATGTAAGTACTTGGATGAATTAGACGGAGGTAGCTCAACCTTTCAAGGATTTACGAAGAAAGATGTTGCATGAGGTTGTGTAGAACATGGTGGAAGATGAGCATGAAAAAGTGGGAGAATGGGGGAATTTGTAAGTGTCGGTCAAATAAGTAATGTCGATTCCTAGAGTTTTGTAGGTAATAGAAAGAATAATTAAAAAAACTACTACGAAGATGAAAATTTTGAGTTACATGTAAATGGGCATATGACTATATGTCCTAGTTAGGCATGTGTACCCCTAGTAAAATCTAAAGTGATAGGAGGACACATGAGATTCTTGAATACCCTTGTTATTAGCTTTGAAAGGGGGTTGGATCTATATAATTTCCTCAAGTAAAGTTTAAAGGGGATTTGGATTAAAAAAAATTCCAACTTAAGTTTAAAGGGGGGATTGTTAGGTTAACTTTGACTCAAGAATAGGTCAAAGAGTTTTAAGTATGTGATCATAAGTTTTAGTGCCATCGTTTTGTCGCCCATGGTATGTTTCCCATAGTATTTTGTGTAATGAAGCTTATAAATAGGCTTGGGATTCTCCATTGTAAGGTCCCACATCTGAGTAACTATTAGGTGCACTTCAATATTAGCTTGGACATATTTGGCGAAAGGGTGATTAAAGATCTTTATGGCTGGTTTTTCTTGCAAGGGTTTCCAAGATAAAATATTGTTGTTGTTGTGGATGTATTTGCTTGTATTTTATTTGTCTTTCCTTTCTCATATTACTAAGATAATATTCATAATATTTACAATAATATTTGAACTTCTGAGTGTTAAGTTTTATCTATTATATATAACCTTGGTCAACTACAAATTCATTGGTTCTTATCTTCTCTTTGTGGAAGTGGTTGGATATCTACATGAAAAATAAGCAAGAATACAACATACTCATTGAGTTATTTAGTTATTAGGTGTCTCTTCTCATAATCCAAACCATGAAGAATCCTTGTTTCATGGAGTCCCTTATCTCTATTGCAAATGAACTAGACATCGATTCTCTCATGTCTATGCATTTTATTCTTAGAGGCAGTTGCAAAATTTGATTGCATGTTCAAAAATGTAGTTGCAAAATTGAATTTTATTTTATTAAATAGGATTATTTGGAGGTTTTCATGAAATCAGATTGTCCTTAGTGCATTAAAAGGTGCTTTCTGCAACTCAATATGAGGGATATGTGTAATTCCTCCCATGGTCAAGATGGCGCTGACACATGACATTCAAAAAAAGTATCAATATCAAAAAATTATTTCAATGTCAACCATAAATAAAACATTTCAATATCCTTCTTAAGAAACATAATTTTATATCAGATTTATATATACATAAAGAGTAATTGAAAGTAAACATATTTTTATTTAGTATATAGATCCTTTTGGTTTCTTAATATGGTGGAGATGGCTAATTCCTTTAATACTTAACATGAGTTAACATATGGCATTAAAAAAAAAATTAACAAAGATTTTTTTTTAATGTGAGTTATAAAAAATAATTCAATGTGTTGGTTAAGTAAAATATTTTAATGATAAATTATCTATCTATATTTTTATATAAATCAATTGAAAGTAAAATATTTTTTATTAAGTAGAACAACACTTTTTATAGCCAAGAAAGGATGAGATGTATAATTCCTTCCATGTTCAACATGGAATTGATACGAGATATCGAAATATTTATTATTCCATGTTCATGTGCTCCCAATATGACAAATATGTGTAATTCAATATCAACTTTCAATTTCAATTTCCACATTAGGTAAAATGTTCACACACACACACAACAATTAAATTTTAAAAACTTCTTATGGTTAAAACATTTTAATGGTGTGTTGTTAACTATGAGAAAGATGTGTAATTTCTTCCATGCTCAACATGGATTTGACATGTAGAAGCACCAACATAAACCCATATTAACTTCGAATCTATCATACATAGGGAAGGATAAAATTCTTCGAGGTGAAAATATTTTTTAGAGCGCAGAACTTGAGAAAAGTTTTGCATCTCAGGGAATCCCTCTCAATGCATGATAAATCCTAAGTTATGATGGATCGGAATTGGTAGTTAAATCATCATTATAATCAAAATGACATCTTGAAAGATAAAAACTAAGAGAGAGGACACAAACATGTCAAAAGATGAGGACACGTGAACAAGTGATGGTTTTCAAAAACTAAAAGTTTGGGGTGACAAGTTTATTTGGAGGGTTGTGATTCTCTTAAAATATGCCATTGATGATTTGAATTGTATCATTATATTTTTTTTCATCCATATTGATGCATTTGGAGTGGAAAGAGAGGAGGAATCAACTCACGGGACTGTTTTTACTGGCGGAACCTTGTTTGGAGAAGTAGGGTCTCAAACTTTCCGGGAGCGTTTTGAGGCTTCAAACGACATTTTTTGGAGGTAAAAATTTCTCTATTTTGTGATACAATTTTTCATTCTATTCTATACACATATACCTTTCCAACGACGTAATAAGCGCGTGAATCAAAGTTTGTATGAAAAAGTTATGCCACTCAGAATTTGACCTTCCTATTTTCGCACCTATGGTTAAGGAGGATGTCGTGTCAACCACCATTATTCATGGAAAAAGGGGCTAGCCAAATGTTTTTGATGTAAAAGACTCTAGAACATTCTATATTGTAACTCTAGTTAAGAGTTGATGCAATCAAAATTAATAACTAGTTTGATATGAGGTTGTGTTATAACTGTGCCACTAGGAGGAAGAGGCATTCCATTCTTTTGAGAGCATTTTGTTCCATAATTGGGCAAAGATAGCCAGGAAAGATAGGAGGTAGAGCACACACAGAAGATATGTGCACTGTAGCAGCCCACAGGCCACAAGCATTACTTCTTTATACCTGCAACGATATTTCTAGACAGAGAAAGAGAGCAGAGCAGCATCACCTTCGAGTTGGGTTTTCTCCCGAAAGGGTTTCCCAGAGCATATCTTGTGTCTTGTATGTGTGTGCGGGTTTATTTTGTCATTCTATACTTTTATGCATAATTTCCATTCACATGCATGCACTAATTACAGTTAAATTTACAGATTTAGAAGTTTAATAAAACTGTAATAATGTATGTATTCCACATTTTAATATTTTATTATCATATATGTTGTGACGAATTGTACAGTGGAATATCCACGACAGTTTACAGATTAATAGAAATAATCAACACATAGAAATAAGTCAAATGATATACAAATCATTTTGATGTAATAAAATGGTTACATCTAGGTCTTACTTATTTTTCAGAAGGGTCATTGTTTGTTTTCTTAGTAACTTAATTGAGGGTTAAACATTCCACACACTTTAAAGAGAGTCACTGATTTAATAAAAGAAAAATTAACAAACTAAACAAGGTGGGCTATGGGGCAACAAGTCCCTGCCTTGAATGGTCATTCAACGGTGTTATCAAAGGGGGGCTAGTGGATGACCCTGTTCAAACATGTAGTTATGACAAATAATGGTACAAGATAAGGACACATGGAGGCTCGACAGTCAACTTCTTTGGCTAACCTACATCTATACATACTCCATGGTAAAAAGTGTATCACCGTCCTTCCAGTTGTTTTAGTATGCTATCATGGAAGTAAGCCATCTTCATCTGAAGGAGTGCAACACTCAACCTGCAATGTTGTAGAGTTTGACAGGAAATTTCAAATTAGTGCAAAATTCCTGAAGAATTGTGTGAAAAGAGCAAACACCGAAATTTATTTGTTATTGATAAAGGTAGATGTAAGATACAATCAAGGCACCTCTATCAATATGCCAAGGTGGATATAAAGCCTTATGTAGGAGAAGAATATGCCATCAAAATGAACTAGTGGCAAAAACAGATGGAGGTGTACTTCAACATACAAGAAGTCACACAGAAGCAAAGGATTGCATTTATTAGTTTACGCTGGAAGGGCATGCTTTAACATGGTGGGAGAGTGATGCAACATGCATATCACTAGAGAATGAGCCACCTGTGACTGATTGGTAATTGTTTAAGAACGTGATCAAAGAATGTTTCTACCCATTTGGATATAAGGAGAATCAATAGGTTGTATGGCATTACTTTAGCAGAGGTAGGGAAAATCAGTGCACTAGCTTACTACAAAGTTCTGAAAGCGAGCCATTCAAATTGGAGTACCCCTCCAAGAATCCAGACATGGTGATGAAATATTTTGGAGCCTTGCTACCTATTGATGGATGACATTAGTATGCTATAATGGAGTGAATATCAACATTATTGTAAATTTTGGGAAAAGGATGTGATTTTTAACAACTATCTTGATATTAATGAACATGGATCATTTAATTCATTTTCTAAGCACACACATGTTTCTTTCCATTTTGATCCTGATCATTAGTCTCTTCTACAAGTTTTCGATATTACTCACGACAATATTAAACACATTTTTTTTAATGTTAAAGGCTTGTTGCAATCATCTGACGACCCTCTTACTTTTGGAGATAATCATGGGTTTTCCAGTTGGCTTGATTTTGATGTACATATAAGAGATAACTTTGAGAATCCTTCTTATTTTTCTCTTTCCTATAAATATCAATATCTCATAGGGAAAAAAGATGGTTCTTTTAAACTTTTGGGGACAACTAACTCTAATTTTTTCAGTCTTATACAATCTTCAAAAGAAAGCACTTATCAGATTCTTAAAGGTGATCTTGCTTACTCTTTAGCTTGTACATATTTTGATAGATTTTATTTAGAATTTGAGGATTCTTAGAATAGAAGGTTTTCTAGTTATATATTCCTTTTGTATTTATTCCTAGGAATGAATATACATGTTGACGTTAGCATTTTTGTACATAGATTAGTATTTGCTTCATCATTTTTACTAATGTATGTAATGTATCTTTCTGCATGGAATAAAGAGTTTGATTGGTAGCATTGGAAATATGACTATACCTAGTCATTTTCTTCCAAAAGAGTTAGAGTAGAAATAGCTTTGTTTAGTTTGTTTTTATTTTTCTAAAATAAAGAAATTATGGTTTTTTAATGAATAGGAATGAGTTTTTGTCATTCATTTAGTTATCATCTTACTTATAATGGGTTATCATTGAGAAGCTTTTCAATTGATCATTATCATTAATTTGCAATGGTAAACCTCATATTCCAGGATATTAACTCCATTATAACGCTCATTCGTACCTTTTCAAAACGTGATTTCATTTTGATTAGGATTAGAATTTGCATTAATAAAAAGAGCTTACAAGACAAAGTTTCCAACTTTGGCATATAATATCTTCTCATTCACTTTATTCATATGTCAAACTCTTTTTCCTTGTCTTGTTAAGAAACTTTGTAGCATATTGCTTATAATTTAGACCCAATAATTGATGATCTTCACCAATATGCAAACTTAGAGATAAATGTAACTTGTATTGCCTATTTTTATATAATCTTCATACGAGGATGTCAAGATTCACAAGGTAATTCGATATGCATTTCTATCAAGTATGTGTATATTATGATCACCATTTGCTTTTATTTCCTTGCTTTTGTTTTCTCTTTTAGTTATATTTTCTTATCCTAGTCTTCTCTCTTTTGCATGTTTTCATTAGTTTGAGGATTTGGTTTTGCTAGCAAAAGCGGTTGTGAAGAGAAATCATCATAATGCATTCAGGGAATTCCTTTTGCTCGTCTAAATTTTCCTTCCTATTTAATTTATACTCTTTTTTATAACTGATTGTTAGTCCTATTTCTAAAAAAATGATCTTTAAAGACTTGTGAATTAGTTTCTAAGCAAGATTTGTAAAAGAAAGAAATTCCTATTAAAACATACAAATGCAAATTATAAATCATAAAATATGCTAGAAGCCTTATTAATAAATCACTTTACAAGGTAAAAATATATAATTTTAACATAATCATCATCTCATTTACTTTTTATGTTTATCTCTTTTTATATTGTAATCATTCTCTCATGGCTTATTCTCTTGATTGCTTTCTTTATGCTTTGCTAGTATTTGTTTTAAGCTTTGCATTTAATTTGGTAATTGTATTTTCATTTCACTTTTCCAATAAAATGGGGGAATATTTTTATTTCATTCAACTTGGCATAATCATTGGGAAAGTGATTTTTATGCTCAATTTTATATAAACGAAACCTTATCTTTATGGAAAATTTTCTTTTGAGATGATGTTGTTATGTTCACTTTCAAATATACTAAACAATAAAGACCTTGGTTTTGATTATATGTGTTTAAATCAACCATCATTATCTAATGGACTATTATATTTATCCCCATTTTCATGAGAGCGAAAAAAATTTATGCGGCAGTTACTTAAGGTAATTATTTCTTGAGGGGCAAGGCTAATCAAGTAAAGACTAGTTACCTTAAAAAAAATTATGCCATCCCTCACACTTAAGGAGCAATCTGCCACCCCATATATTAAGTAATATCTATGAGATTAACAATAATCACAGTTAAACCTAAAAAATAAAATTACAAATGAAGGATAGGAGGTCTCATTATGAGCCGATCTACCATGATCATAGGTTCTAACATTGTGACATTACCATTATTGGTCACCAAGCCAAGGTAATGGATTTTGACCGCAAGGTTGAAGGACAAGAGGTCTCATCATGAGCCAGCTTGCTCATCGTGTTAGATCTCGTGAATGCAATTTTCATTAGTTGGTTACGAAGCCAAGACAATGATCTTCAGTTGGCATTCAAATAGTTTTAAAACCCTCTTGTAACTATGCATTTATTCCTAATAGATGGGACACTAGCACCTAAAAGGGTTAAAAGGCATCCTTATTGAGGCTATAGACGCCCAATGGCAGCACTGGCCATGCTTATGGTATGGAAGTTAAATTAACACTGTTTTACTTGATTACCTTGTTTACTTGAAAACTGATTACCGACCAAGTTGACTGTTGTACATACGAATTTGGTGAATGCATTGGATTCATGGGGTAAAATTTTATAAGTTCATGAACAATGATGGATATCATTTTTGTCTTTTAAAGGTGCATGACAGGGACAAAATTGCTAAGATATTTGAATTTTGCATTTTGAATCATTTAAATAGAATTCCTTAATTTTTACAGGTTTCATATCTTTAAACCAGACATAACTTCTGCTTCCCAGTGAGTCACCATTGTTGTTGAACACAACCCCCCATACATTTTCAAAAATCTATGGGGACACTCTATTGATTTTGGTGGAGGTTACTCCTTCCTTGCATTAGGTTTTTTATTGTTTTTTGTCCTTTTATCCACATTTTGGATTGCCCCCTTCTTTATGGGTGTTTGGGTGACTTACGATTCCTTTGTTGTTTAGTGCTTTCCTTTGCAACTTTGATCATGTTATCGCTATTGTGATTGTTATTTTTCTTGCCTCTTGCATTTTTTTTATGACGCTTCTTAGTGGTCACAAGAAGGTAATATGGCACCTTTAGTTGCCACATCTCCCCATATTTCATGTTTGGTCACATTAGTTATTGTCTCTTCCACTTGGTTTGACACCTGCATTGCAAAAAATACAATCATTACTTAACCATATTGTAAATACATTTTAATTTTCAGAAATAACATGTAGAAGTTTACCATATGAGATTATATATTATGTCAAGGTCAGTGTTTGAAATTTAATACAATTGATGAAACATTCAAATAAATTTTAAATATAAGAACGCCTTCAATGCATGTTGAGCTACATTTGCAATTATAACTCTCCTTGCAAATTTATTCAAATGGTAAAAGATTATTGCATTATAATTCTCAATGTGGCAGGGGTAAAATTATTAATACAAAGGCATGTTCGATAAAATAATGCACACCTTGCTCCAATCACTGCGGCTCTGGCTGGGCAATCTCATCTTTTTATACGGTCAACGTCAGTCATTTGACTCTGCGCCATACATTTGTTAGACGACCCATCAAGCTATATGCCAAAATCTACCTTTTTTTATTATCAAAGATTTAACTTTCTCCCACTACGTTGGATTCCGACCAATGCTTAAAAAAAACATATACTTCACACACCTATATATAGTAGTTTCCATTAATTGTATATACCATACGTGTCTCATGTTTCCTCTAATATACCATACGTGTCTCGTGTTTCCTCTAATATAGCATGCTAGATTTGAATTTGCTCAACTGTGTGCAATAGTTTAGAGTGTGCATAAATTTGTAGTAAGCTAGTGCACTGTTAAAAACATAATGAAGTTAAAAACAACATTGATCTGGCCCTTACATGAAGGCCATGTTCCTATCTCTCTCTCTCCAAGGCAAGCCCTAAAGCAAGCCCCTTAACATTGCATCATGCTAATATATGTATCATTCTAACATCTGTGACTCAACTCAGAAATTAGATCATACCGAAATTCCCTCGCAGCTGGAATTTCCTGCTTCCTTCATTATCTTCCGACTGGAAAGTCCATCACTAAAACACGACCACTGGATGTGACTTTCTATGGGGTAAGTTGTTCAAACACTAATAAGGCAGGGGCAAAAAATGGTCGGTATAGGGCACAGCGTGTATCCGAATGCATAAACAATATTTTTTGCTTCATTGCTCAATCCAGTCCAAGATATTATACAGTCCTTGGGCGAAAACGACACAACAAAACCTATCGAACCTCATACTCCCAATTTCTCACAACGAATGATTCATTTAGCCATACAAAATCAACCAAGTCGAAGATCCATGACAACGGAGGCAGGTCAGAAGCAAGGTATGTGTATGTCTAAGACTCTTTAGCAAAAAGCTTCATAAAATACTAGACTCATTCCAAAAAAAAAAAGGACACAATAATTAAGTGATTACCTGAATCTTCTGTTTTCCCAGCCCGGAAGTTGCCTTTACATCTGTACCTGGAGCTAAAATTTACACCAACTTATTTTGATATTTCTTTTTATGATGATCACGCCAATGCTGAGAAACCCCCTGAAGAAGCTACCTAGCTATGGCTCGTGAAGGTCACAACTCTGAGATTCATGCTTCGAAGGGTGTTAGACATGGCCAGGTAGGCTCATATAGGCTTACTATTCATTTTTCATTCCAGTGCTTATCTCTTCCAATGCTTGTCTATGATTCAGGTGTGCACTTTCAATGTTGTTTCCGCTTCCGCGAGCTATAGTCACTATTGGCTATTACTTGATTGCTTTGTACTAGCGAGTCAAGTCGTACTAATATGGTCGCAGTTGCAACTCTCTCGTCTGCATGCATAATTAGTACAAGAATCATATATGGACCCATGCTTGTTAAAAAATTAGAGATTCGGGTCCCTATTACGAGTTTTGGAGATAGCACCTGTATAATTTCGGAGTTCAATTCATCCGGGTTTCTTCGGGAAATTTGGGTTATACTGCAACCCGCAACAGTAAATCAAACACAAGTGCCAAGACCTAAAAAATGATATGTATACACAACTTTTGAGACCTGAAACATCAATCCTTCGAGTTTCTATTGATTAATGGGCCCTGGGGCGCCAGAAGGTACCTGAACATCCATAGGTGCAAGGAAAACAGGGTAAATAGGGATGTTAGCAGGGATAGGAGGAAGAGTGTCACCGTGAAGAGGTGGCATGATGTCGTAATTAGGAGCATAGGCGAGCAAAGGTGGTGGTGTGCCATAAGGATGTTACAGGGCTGTTGTGAAATGCTTAGACTGCTTGGTTGTGCATTCGGGGATAATTTGGACACAGGGGTTGGGGGAATTTTGTGATGATGATGCCATGGAAAATGGAAGGAAGGTTTTATGGATGTAGATTGACACACTTCATCCATTTCTCGACCGCTCGTCATTCTCAATAAATCCTTCTTATAACACAATGCAGGTAGGGTTTCATGGCAGTAGCTGAAAGACCTTGCATTGTACGTGAGAACTCCATTGTCAAAAGACTATAGCATGAGCAATACTGTAAATACCAGAGACATTTAAGCATCCATATCTAAACAAACAAAACACAACATATGATTTTCCCATTTTTTTCAGCTCTTGTTCTGGAGATTCCACAGTGGACACCACAACAACATGCATTCAACATCTAGAAACCTCCACCGCATTAGATGACTTTAGGTCTCCTATAATAACATAACATTTAATACCCATATACTAATGTGAGCATTGGTTGACACCTCCAAAATACAAACCACACAAATCTAACATAATGTATACTTATAGTCTCTCCACCTTGGAAGAGGCCAAATAAGACCATGAAATAAATAATATATTGTAAATAAAAAAATAAAAATAAAAATAAATATAAGTTAAAATAAAAATAAAAATAACTTATTGACCCATAGCATTTATGTGGAATATAGTTTATTAAAAGGGGGAAATATGAGCCTAGATCCATCTTAACTGATATCTACCAAACTCTCCCACGAATCAACTCTCTTTTCACTCTAAAATAAATTTGCACCTCAAGATATTTGATCCCTATAGCTGTTTGGTAGATCTGGAGTTAAGATGGATCTAGGTTGGTATAAATTTAAATATATTTTTGGGCCAACCAAGTATGGAAGAGATATTGTAAGGTTATGTTATGTTATGTGATGTAAACATTATGACCCAATAAAATTACATAAAAACAACAACAACAATAAAATAATTATTTATAATTATTAATTAAAACGTTTACCTTAAAAAATATAAATAAAAAATAAACAAAATTATTAATTATTATAGCTTAAACTCATTTTAATTCTAGATCTAGCAAGTTCTAGATCTGTAAATCTATAAATTTTAATAAATTTTCATAATGTTATAAGATATTTTATTTGACAATATAAAACACGTGTAATATGCAGTGTTGATGCTTAATACCCGTCTCTTAATTTTTTTTTGGGATTCACAGAATCCAGAGATCAGTGACTGCTACATCCACAGAAACAGTCGAAGGTAGATCCACCTGAAGGGATCAGTCCTCGTCGACTCATTTTGGAGCCTAACCCCAAGGGTGTTGAGGAGAATTAACTCCATGACCTCTCATAGTGAAGTGCTTATGTGAGGGATACTTGACCAATTGAGCAACCATCGGGGCTTAGTATCTCCCTCTTATGCAAAAAGTAATTGATAATTTTAAATAAAAAAAGTTTCATTCAATACCCACTAAAACCTTAAACTATATAAAATTAGAAGTATAAAATTGCATACAGATTGAAAAATAATAAATTCCTTACAATCTTTAGAGCCTAATGATAAATAAAATGTTTAAATTAATATATTCAATATTGGTTGATTACATAGAAATTAACTTTATATATATATATTAAATTTTTTAAAATATTTATTAAAAATAACTGTAAAAAATGTAGAAAGAAGTAATATATATATATGCTAGAAACAAAATGAAATTAAGAAGCGCGCGCACACACACACACACAAGCTTGGTAAGACTACATCTTCATTATGTCCATTATATCACCTCGATCGGGGCAGGCAATTGAACCGACAACTTCACATTAAGGAGTTCCTTAACATAACACCTCGTCATCGTCTATCCAAGACCTTGTGGACAATAAAATATTATTTTAATATAGTTAAATAATAACTTTATTTTAATATTGTTAAAGAATAAATTTGTTTGTTTATTTCACTTTTACATGACCATTTGTTCACAAGTGTTACGTAATAGCTAGTACCTATCTATAATTTTAAATATAGTTAAATTGGAGTTTGAACTACTAACAAAGCTTATCAATTAGAGCCTTCATAAAAAAATAGCTATGAAAGTGAAAATTTTGTGCTAAAATTGTGTTGTCTGGTGAACACCCTACCTCGTTGGTTGTAATGAAGCTTTATAACTTTATTTCATTTCTAATGTTTCACTCAGATTGATATGAAGAAACCTAGTTTCAACTCAGTGAGATGTCAATTCCAAAAAACTTGTTTTGCACAACCATTTGTCTCCTAGAATGTTCATGGGCGTTGTACATGATTGATATAGAGATGAATGCAATTGTGTTTGTGGTAGTGAGGGCAGGGGAATATAGAGTAAATTTTTTAATGTTCTCTCTAAAATGATGTCTTGTTTTTAACAAGATTGCTTTCTTTTGCATAGCAAAATGGAGTTCGGATGATCAATACCTTTGCGTACTTAACATGGAAAAGGTTATTCTTGCAATATGTATATTGACAAAAGTTACAACTTTTTGCAATCCAATGGTGACGACAATTTGAATCAAGATTAGTGAAGCATCCTTTCTATTATAACATGTTGGCCCTAATTAAGCAAAATGTTTAATATTTCATCTATTAAATTAGTTCTAACATGTACAAGATTATGATTAATGACGTGACATCAAGCAAAATACACAACAACAAAAAGGGTAATTTTATTTATTTGTTTTATTCATTGAATTGCATACCAGTGGTATCTGTTTTTGTTTTCCAAGTGAAGTGAAATAGCTGCAATGTTTGAGATTGTGATGAGTGTTGTGTATCTAGATCAGGGCCACATTTCAGATGTGCATTCCTAACATATTTGAGAAATAATATATGCTTGATGGCAAATGTCAATTATGACAACTAGAGACAATTATTGAAAAATTTATATTTTATGTAGAGTTTTATCTCCCAAGTTATCAAGTTGGATTTTATGGAATACCGAAGTATCATAGCGTTTAAGCTTGAAAAAATATTCCAATAGGATTGCTTTAATGGTTGTGTCCTTTCAAGCAATTTACATGTGATGGTGAGGTTTCTTAGTCATGTTTCCCAAGAGTATGATACCGAAAGAATTGATGTGAAAATTCCACACGAAAACATTGACGATGCTCATTAAGCAAGATGATGACTCATTTTCCACTGAATTATATAATCGTTCGCAAACTAAAGCCATTAGTACATGCAAATGGGGTAGCAAGCTAAGTGGGATTTATTGTGGGGAAGACTCCATAGTTAAGCGTGCTTGAGCGAGAGGCAATCTGGGATGGGTGACCTCCTGGGAAGTCCCGGTTACCGAGTAAAATCCCGGGAAGTGATGATTGACTTTATGTGATTCATTTCACTAGTTTAAATCCCACTTCTTCACCCCTGCGGGAATCACTCGATGCAATGAGTGTTACGTGGATTGTTCAAAAATCATGAGAAAGTATTCAGTTACGACTACCTCTCATGGAAATGGTCATAGATGAATGACTTACTTGATGCAGTTGAAACCAAAAAAAATGATATCTAATATAATGCACTGCAAAAATCACTCAATACTTAAATACAAATAGTGAAGGGAGCTGAAATATGATTACATTAAAATAAGCTACAACAAGTTGACCCATAAAATTTGTAGGAACCATTTGATAAGCCATAATGAGCTCGTCACTATGAACTTAACTCCTAATAGAGGGTGAAATAAAATTACATTAAAATGAGAACTCCACCTACGTGGTTTGTAAAATCATTTGGTACCATAAGGATAAGTGAGAAGTAATAATATCTGAGGTAGTGAATTCTATGGTCTAAAAACGTTTACTCTCTAAAAAAACGAGTTTATGAAATTAGTTAAAAGTATGAAAATTTCATGTTACATTTATTCGACATATGGAGTTAAGCTTGAAAAAATCAAATATGTAGAACGAGATATTGGCAAAACATAGAAGAGGATTGTTTAGCAGAAAAATGTTGAAATTGACTAATAAAATAAAACTATTATAATTATTCTTAAAATTTAGGGTTGGAAGAAGGTGGGGGGGGGGGGGGGGGGATTTTTATTAATCTTGAGGGAATAATGGAAATTTGATATTCATTGGGATTAGGAAACAAAACCAATAACCAAGTTTAAATGTATGGGTTGTTGCAAGGACTAATAATTGACAAAGATATAAAGAGTGAAGCAAATAACCATCTTGGGAGACTCCATGATTACGATACAATACATTATCAAAGGAGTAAGGCTGAGAAATCGACTTTCCATGACACGGCTCAAAATAAAATTGATGCTCAATAGTTTGAGTGAGAAAAATCTCTGTTGTTAAACTCTTTGTGATTTACAAGAATGGAATGAATAAATGCTACAGGGGGCCACATCAGAACCACTTTGGAATCCTAGGACCTAGCCTTCCTGGATTCAGAGAGGGATCTCTCTATATAAGTGCTTTAAAGGATATATCTTTATGCTTTGTTTATGATATTAGGCTAGTTATGAAGCTCTGATAACTTTGTTTTGGTTTTGGTTGATTGAAAAGGTTCTTGAAGGATTAAAGGTTGGATAATATTGAGAGAGTGTTTCAGCTGGAAGGATATACTATGAGGCAACATTAATCCATTGGGTTGTGGAGTCATAAAAGGATTTAATTGTTCAACAACTATTCAAGGGTTTTCATAGGGCAAGTCATCTAGATTAAATGGATCTTTAGATTAAATTGTGATATGAAACATTAAGGTGTTGTGAAGGCAGTAAAGCTATAGTCAGTCAAGAATCTTCTAACTCTACTTAAACAAGAAAATCCTTTCAAAGTAACTATTTGAAGTAAGCCAAAGGACAGGGCAAACCATAGACTTCTTTGGGCAGACTTTTATTAAAGAAAACTTTTAAGAAAACAATCCAGTAATCCTAAGACTACTTTCAGATAAAGAAAACATAGAAGATAAAAATGAAAGCAGCCTAAGATCAAACAGAAATAATCTAATCTGCTTTTGACAAACTCTCTAGGGATCTTCCCAAACAACCTTTTAAGACGGACCAGAGGACAGGGCAAACCATAGACTTCCCTCATTTAGACTCTACTCAGCATACTTTGAAAAAGATCATTTAAAAAAAATATCTCAAGTTTTACTCAGAAGGACATGGGCTCACCAACATTTCCCAAGTTATACTCTATTGAATCATTCTTAAAACAACAAGCTAGAATAAAACTTAAGGGCAACGAAGAATCCTTCAATCAGATCTTGTAGAAGAAAACATAAAGATAAAGCTTTGCAGAGAGAAATAGGGTACCTTTGACAGTAAATCCTAATCTAAATTTTATGTTCTTTATCAAAGAAAATGGACAGAATGAAAACATAAGGGGAAAACAGAAACAGAGAGGAAAAATATCACCATTAACATAGACCAGGATCCTGTGAATCAGCTTGTGTTATTGATGTTCAAACCAATTACATATTCCAACACAATGGGTCTTTACAGCTCAAAGCTTTCTCTATCCAGCCTAGTACTCCTCAACTCGCTCAGCAACACTTTAAACAACTAACAGTAACAGCCTTCTACAACCAACCAAGAACCCTTTCTAATGAATCCTCATGCTATATTTATAAGCAAATGAGGAGGTGAAATGAAAGCTAGGGTTAATGTATTTTATTTATGACTGAGTTAATGATTTTTGACCTTTGAGACCATGCAAGGCCCAAGGCAAAAATATCTGAAAAGAGTTACTCTTTATAATGAATGTTGTTTAATTTCTGAGCTACTTAGTTGCAATATTTGACTTTTAGACTTCTTAATAACTTTTGAAATGACTATTGAGCTGCTTCTTTGAAAATAGCTTCTCGCTGTAATAACTTTGTATGACTTTTAGGAAAAAATGTGCTTGTAGGTGGCATCTTTAGTCTTTGATGAAGTAACTGCTTCATGGATTTATCATTCGAAGCTTTCTTTATGCTAATCTATCTTGTTTTATGATTTAAACTCTGTTTTGGCTTTGATTTTTCTTTTAGGCCTTCTTAATCATTCTTACTGTGTTTTTCACTTTATTGACCATTTTAATCTTTTAGTCATCATCCCTAACTCTTTGTATTTATCCTTTAATCTCTCTGTTCTTCCTTTAATTTCTTTGATTAGGTCTTTATTCTCTATTTCTTCATTTCTACACTGATCTTCTTTGTCTTCTGTATGTAGGTTTTTTTTGTGTATTGGAGGGTTCACTGATCAAACAGATGACCATGAATCATTTATCCAACCTTTAAAAAGAAACCCTTAAACCCATTTTCCTGCTTATCTGGCCTCGAGGATCATCATCCAGAGACCTTGCCAATTGGATTTGGCTATGGGATGGCTTGTAATACTTTGGCTGCCGTTAAACCTACAACAAAAACAAAAACATTAAATAAAACCTGCGTTCTTGGATTAACTACATTTCAGAGGCTTGGTGAGGGCGTTGGGGCGATTGCAAAGGGAGGAAGATGCGCAGAAGGGGTTCAATGGATAAAACCATGAAGAAACAGGGGAAATATTTGAATTAGGGCGTGAAATGGTGAAAAGTGGTTTTGGGTGAAAACCAGGTGGTATCGCGCTGAAGTTGGGCAGTAAGTGGTAAAGGCCCAAATGGACGTGATTCCACCCAGGAGGTGACACCTATCCACGAGAAAACTACGCATTTCGTGTGGAAATGGGGCATTAAACCCTTTCGGCAAAATGCACGTGGAGATTCCGAGCTCTGATTCTAAAAATCTACACCATATAAATCTACAATCCATCAAAATTCACGTGACTTTGATCGGGAACCGTTGGATTTGGATGAGCCAGATCAACGGTGAAGGTTGAGCGTGATTGGGGAAGATGATCGGTTGTAGGGAATGGTGGAGGACAAGTGGCAAGTAGAGAGTGGATGAGTTTTTTTAGCGGGCGGACAGTGGGACCGGTGATGATGTCATCTTTTCTTTCAGGTAGCGGGAAGGTTATCAGGCGGGGTTAGAACTATGGGGTTATATGGGAGCCGTTGGATCTGAGGTGATCCATGGTGGAGATGTATTCATAGGGGTGAAAGGATAAGAGATGGTTGGGAGGATGGATGGTGGGATGGGTGATGATCGTCGTTGGATCAGGATGATCAACGACTAGGATTTAAATAGAGAATGAATGAGTAAAGAGTTTTTCAGGAAATGGGAACGAGAAGGGGAGAAGCCTGATGACCGTTGGATCAAAAAGATCAACGACTGAGATTATATCGGGGAAAACAAAACGGAATGGGTAAATGGATAACAAAAGGGGGCTTAAGGGAAGTGGATGTGGTCCTGTGGGAATTAAAGGGGATCGGGGGTTTTAGGTTTTTAGCAAATGGTCGTGGGCCTTGAGTCATATGAAGAAAGGGGTGGAGGGCTTAAGCCCTAAGGGGCTTAAGGCCTAATTTTCCAAATTGTCGGATTTAGGCTTAACAAGGTGTTTTAAGCCTTTTTTAAGGTTTCGGTAAGGTAAAAGAGGGCATTTTTTAAACCAAATAAAGGGATTTTATGGTTTAGGAAGGGTTTTTAGGGAAAATGGAGGGTAAATGAAGGGAAAATGAGTGTTTATCATAGAAGTGAAAATAAGTGAAATGAGGGGAAATGTCATGAAAGGGTAAATGGTGAAAATAGCCTGAAATTAGTTTCCTTTTGAATTAGCAGGTGATATTTTAGGAGGCATGAATGAATATTTTAGTGAACTGATAGAATTAAGATAATGAAGGCAGTGAGATTTCCAAAACTCACAAGCTTTTCTCATAAAGATTGTTTGGAAATCTAAGAAAATATTTAACCATCTATATAACATGTTTCAATAGTAATATTATACTATGGTATAACAGGCCAGGATAA